>AYLM01000488.1:0-13729 GCA_001625345.1 Cairneyella variabilis | reverse complement strand
GCTATAATAATATTTTACTAATATATAGTCAATAAAAAAAAAGGTCCTTAAATAATCTTTAAAATATATCCTATTTAAGACATTCTTAATTAAACCCTTAATAGATATTTAGCTATAATATACACATTATTTAGTTTAAAAATGTTACTTCGTTATTTAATTATAGAATTTTAAAAGATGTTATATTAATTTAAGGTGGCGCACAGTCCACGGAACCCTTTGTTCTCCTTTAGCGTATTTGGGTGTACCTGTCCTATTCCAGCTTCTAGTACGTATTCTTCAATTCTATCAACGCTATACCACGCTAATAATTTATACTTAGCATTCAATTCATCCTCAATGCCACCGGGCCGAAAAGCATTGCTTGGGTTGCACCCATGGCCGCTGGCGGACTCCTCCTCGCCATCGTCAGTGGCTTCACACTACGCCTCCTTCCTGGCAAAATCGCCTTGGTTATCTCAGGCATCGGGTACCTCATCAGCGTTCTCTTGTTCGCAACAATTCCAACCTCTCATCCACGTCACTGGGCGTGCATTTTTCCCGCCATGCTAGGCGCTACACTTGGGGTCAATGTGATCTACGGAGTAGCCAACATCTTCATCACGACCAGTTTGCCGAAACATAGACAGGGGCTAGCAGGTGCAGTGATTAACAGTGTGTTGTTATTGGGCGTGAGGTTTTATCTCGGTGTGGCGGACATGGTTGTAAGAGTGAGATTGGGAGGGCGGGACTACAGAGAGCGTATAAATATGCGTTTTGGCTTGGAGCGGGGTATTCTTTGGTCTCTCTTGCTATCATTATTGTGTTTGTGCAGATGGGAAGGATGAAGAGTGATCTGACTGTTGATAAGAAGGTTGCGCTCCAGGGTGAGTTGGTAGCAGAAGGAAGATGAACTCGAAACCTGATACCTCTGATTCGGCAAGTAGGCTTGCTACACTGTGGATGCTGGGGATTCTTGAGATTCACTTCTCTTGGCACATCAAAGTTGTCTATTTCCAGCGCAATGGCGTCAATGCAAATGCAAGTTTCCGAAGCGAGAGCGGAATGTTGTGGAACATGACGCTAAATATGAGTCGATGCAGGAACTCGTGATGCTCGAGTGAGATGATGATATTATTTAGTATGAACGCGATATCTTACATGAGAAATTTCGAAAAGATGCGGAGATGCGCTTGTGCAATATGAATAATGAAACTGGGTCGAATCGGCAAGTGCCAGATGTGTAGTCGTGCCTTCTTCATTGAACTCGGTCCGCAGTACAAGAATTGCCCGTTTGCGTCTGCCTCTCTCTCCCTCAAACCCAACAATACCAAAGATACAAAGACATCTTCAGACTCCACAAATTATTATTTTTCTACTCTAACATTCACATCTGTTGCTACAATGTATCTCGTCACACTTTCCTCCTGATCTTCTCGGCAAGCCTTGCCGCCGCCGACGCTGCAAATCCTGCCTGCGTCAATCCAAAGCCAGCACCAATTCGTGAGTTTACGCTAGCTGCATTTCAGTTTCCTTGGCATCCAGGATCGATCAATCCCCAGTCGCCTGGTATCTCCGGTGTCCGAGTTCGAGCAATGGGCAGCAGCTTCTGGGTCAACCAATACGATGCAAAGCCAGAGACGTCTTGCGGAGAATTGGCTGGTAACAAATGTCCACCTGGGAACGAGACTGTCTTTTTTGGTCGACAGGTATGGTCAGGCTTGGCTTGTATGTTGCTCTCCTTCTGTTGCAACCACAGACTTGGCAGCCGTGTTGACTTGCGTCCCATAGGACAGCGCAGACCCTCGGCAGATCTATATGAACACACAATCCGGTGTCATGGAGTTCATCATAAAGGCTGGGAGCGCTTTCAACACCTTTCAAATCGGTGCTGTCGTGGCAAACTTCCTGCATCTCGGTCAAGGAACTAGTGTCACGAGTCCGATTCCTGGCATAAACTCCACGCAGTTTGTTAATGCTGGTACCGGTAAGTATTCGTCTTTCCTGGCTTAGAAATGACTTGGAGCCCATTACTGATTTCACACCCCTGGGTACCTTCACTTGGCTCGGCACAGACAGCACAACGCGTACTGGTTCCTCTGTCCTCGCCCCGGCCCCGATATCAAGTCATGAAGGATATCGGTGGTTTGAATGACTGGAATTAGTGCCTGAGTGGCATTTAACTTGTGGCTCTTGATTACGCGGGGCAGAGTCCTGCCGCTGGAGTATACTTGTAGGCTTGTCTCATGGAAACAGAAATAGCACGGCGGCAAGGGAGATTCTTTTCGGGAATTCTTAACAGGCGGGCAATGAACCATGGCACGAGTACTCCGAGAGCATCAGATGGCGTCACAGCTATTTGCTGATTTGTTGCTACTTTTTCTAATGATTTGCATTTTGTTCTGAATTGCAAGGCTCTCTAATCTCAACATCTATCCTTTCTGGATATCTCCTCCGTTATCTCTCCCCTTTAAATATCTCTTCCCTCTAGATATCTCTCCTTCCCCCGACTTTCTTCAATGAGTTCTCCTCTTCAACAGCTCCCCGTCAGCCATCAACTCAGTCTCAACCACTTTAAACCCATGAGGAAGTGCTCCTTCCTCATTCCGCATACTCTTGATCAAAGTATGCACACTGGCTCCTCGCATACTATCTCCCATCAATATCTCCCAACTCTCCCTTTCCAACGTGAATATACTCGGTCCAAAGCCAGTAAACTGTTGTGACTTAGCTATTGCCTCTTCTACCGAAAGATTGCAATAATTGATGCCTACGTCAAAAATCCAAGCTTTGCATCGAGCAGTAGACCATCGCCATTGTGGTATGTCTGAAGCATGGATACCGAGGATAGAGAAAGGTTCAGGGAAGTACTCTGGCGCTGGTGCTTCCCGGTGCAGGAAAGTGGTTGGGTCTCGGTGGAAGGACTGCCGTTGAGGAGAGTGTTGCTGTCGACAAGGTGACTGTTGCTGAGAAGGAGTTTCTTGCCAATGACCTGGCGACGGAGCATCATAACTAGATCCACTTTCCCTTTGTGGAGATATGAGACTTCACTGACTTTTAATCTCTCTTCGAGGCCCTACTTGTGCAGGAATTGAGGAAGAGTAGGAAGAAACACTGTAGGATGGCGTTGGTGACCGGAGGTCTGATAGGGGCGAGGATTGACTGCCTGAAATGGGTTCTGGCGCTGGGGAGTACAATGTACGTGACTGCTCGTGCTCTGAAGGAGAAGAGATCCCGTTTTCGGGTAGGTAAAATGGTGAGGATAGGCGTCGCGGTGAGAATACTGGGCTGATCGGGGTTTCTTCGTACTCCGAGTGAGGGGACGGTGGCTCGAAATCATTTTCTTCGTACTCTAACGAGCTGCTCTGTTCCATCTCTTCACCTGCCTGGGAGAGATATTTAGATTTGTAAAAATCTCTCAGCTTTCTCATTCTCTTCTCGGACTCTTGAGGATGCTGTGATTTTGAAGTTGGAAGAGGGGTTCTCCCTTTAGAAGCTGGCGCCGCGCTGTCCGTCTTATTCATGTAGCCGACTGAGATGTATGGTTCCATGATGAATGTCCTGATTTGATTTTTTTTTAGAGTTTTTGGGTTGAAAGATGAATATGGGGAATATTTCTGGTTCTGAATTTTGATAATATAAGCTGCACCTTAAAAATATTAGAAAATTGTTGTGTGGAGGTGACCTGTCAAGATCTGAACTACTGATCACACTTGACGTGGTGCCACACTTAGTGGGCACCAAAGACCTCGGCTTGTACCTGAAAATGACTTCATTTGCATTACATTAAAATAATGATAACCAACCTCTCAAAGGATCCTGTGACGAAATTTGAGGGAGCTTTCCATTTTGTGCGGATTGTCATCTATTGTTGAATTACCAAGTCGCCAGACTTTTTATTGACCACTCAATAACCTGCCTCTGCTAGACGTTCGTACTCGCTATTCTGACCTTTTTCTCGCAGAATAATGAAGTTGGGAATAATGATAACTGATTGCGCGGATTTTGTCCTTTATTTTTCTAGAATTTCAGAAAACTGGGCAGGAACCAGATTCCTGACCACTGAGTTGTCCCCTTCTTCATTCATCTCCTGGATTCTCACTTCAGCTGGCTCTCCTGCTTTAGCTTTATCTAGCTCTAAGATCTCTTCCTTAGAACCTTCTCCTTTGTACTCGTCGAATTTAAGCATGTCTATTCAGTTTCCTTCGTTTCCGACTCTTCATTGTCTTGCTTCTTCCAGGTCGCCTCGAGGTATATGTTACCCCTTTAGGTCAGCCTCCGTCCACTATTCCCCTACTCTTTCATGTATACAACAGAGTGTAAACGTTATGCCTTTGTATAAAATCCTTTAGCATTTCCATCCAAGTGTCTATGGACATGCACCAAAATGCAGGACCAAATCCACTAAACTTTGATGCAAGCTGTTCAGAGTACACTTCCGACAGATTGAAGTAAGTGACGCAAAACAGCCACGATCCAAGCACGGCACTGCAGTTTTGACCAGCGGGATTGCGGTATGTCAGTTGCTTCAATGCCAAGCTTCCGGAAAGGAAGACTGTCCGTAATCGCAAATGCGTTCGTATTGGGCATTGCATTGTAGGCAGGCGGCAGCAGATTTGGAGACTTTTCATCTCGAGGGAGTGAGCTGTATTGCGGCTTTGAGTTCGAATTCATTGTGTCTCGATTATAAGGCCCAAATAAAAGTCTTCTTAAATCAGACAAGATTTTCTGTGGAGCCATAATGAAGCGGAAAACAAGTCCAAAATGGGTTGTTCGGATTGACGAATGGATTGGTGGGCGTCCTTCGAGAATTCCACGATATAAATGTTTGAATTTCTCGGATATTACACTAGATGAAGGAAAATAGCCGAAAAAGCCACGAAAGCAAGAAAAAATATAGTGCTGAAAACCGTTCGAGACAAGTGCAGTATCCTTTTCAGGAGGTTCAATATTGTCTTGCACTAATAACTCAGACCTAGGTCACAACTCTAACACACCGATTGCATGAACTAACACCGGGAAATTCCTTTGACACACCTAGAGCAACTCAGAAAACTATCCTATATTAGATACTAAGTAACTGACGGAGTGATGGCCTAAGTAACTTTTCTTATTAAATATTTCGAAATCTGTACCATTAATATATGTCATGCTAACCATTCAGAAGCGGAACCATTTTTTCTTTCTTCTTGTCCTGTTCTACCTGTTCCGTGCAGCTCCTGCACCATGCCTCAAAAGCTTTCTGAAGACCTTTTGGTATCGCGCCTTCCTCAGCATGTACACTCATGAGCAAAGTGTGAATACAGCTGCCCATATGGTATCCTAGCTAATTTCCCCAGGTTTCCACTTTGATAGCATGAAGGCCAGGGCTAAAACCTTCCCAATTTTTAGCTACCTCCTTTGCCCCCTCTACAGAAAAGTTATCATAAGTGACATAAACCGCAACGATCCATGCACGACGCTCAGTATTTGACCAGCGCCTAGAAAATAACACAAGTCAGCATGCGAGATCATGACTGAGAACAACGAGTAGATAGATACTTGCCATTGAGGATTGTCCAATGCTTTAATTCCTGTTGCCGGGTTATTCGCAACGATTAAAGGGTAGATCCAAACAAGATGTATAAGTATTCTAATCTATGAAAGAGAGAGCGTAGACTTTGAAGATATACATCTCTTGCGGTGAGCTATTCCTCATCGGGCTAGCCTAGGGGGGTCGGTATATATGGGCATATCTCGCAACAATTGCAAGTCGTGAGAAATCCTTGTCGTCTAGGTCTGTTACATCATATGAAGGCCGCTTTTGGTTATCGCCTTGTCTCAATTTACGTGGAATCTGGCTGTGTTTCTCCATCTCCGACACTTGAATGGAGATCAGGGGGAAAGCCTTTCGTCGACGTTGTTTATATTTGCTTGAGATTCCGTCCTCGACACCCAGAATTCAGAAGACTTCGAAAATGTGCAGAGAATTGTCTCGGTTTCAGAAAATGCTGTGGGCCGAACTCACCATCCAAATGTTGTCATTGGTACGGTTTTGTGATGTGGTATCCACTTTTAGTGTATCAACCTTCCCCCTTTTTCAAGTCCACGTGACTTCGCTTCGTCATCGAGCCAGATTAGTACACCAGTGTCTGACATAATTTGAGTGACCACTTGAAATCTCGACCTAGCAGCACAACGCTTCGTAGCAACCGTAATTAATTAAAACGTTCTAGAATAGTACTATTCACTACGCCGAATCCAAATTTAGTTTTTCTTTTCTTTCAAAAAGTCGTTGCGTTGATATAGAAGAGGATGGGAAATTCGGGTGGTTACTCAATTATGTCAGACACTGGTAGTATTCGGCAACTAAGAAAAGTAACTGTCATTTTCATTTTAATAAGATCTTGTTTCTAGAGTGGCACTGCATAACTTTCCATTTCGAGTACCCTGGACACACTTGAAGCACCTCCTCCAAACGTTCCCTCTCCGAATCAGAAAAAGGAGGAAGACTAGGGCACACAGTATCAGAAGGTCCTTTCAGGCCCAGATCAAGCGGCTTCACCAGCGACAGAGCATTGGACTGATGTATATTGATAATTAAAATCGATTCTCACTAATTCTTAAAGTGCCAAATATTTTCAATGACTGGACGACATGTTACAAGGACACGTGCATTTAGAGGGAATGAAACGAATCGGTTTGTCCTATTTCACCACGATACGATAACTCTTCCAGCGTCTCCTAGCACACCATATTGGCCACTCTATTTTCGAGAACACCGCTCTTGAAATGGCTGGGAGCGGACTTGATTGTCTATCTGTGCCTAAAAATTCCAGCAAGTCAGGCACAGCTCTCAAAAGCATACTTTACCACATGAAGAGAATTTTCACTGACCAGAGCAAAGACGAAAGCGTAGTGATCACGCTTAATTGCCATTACGCTCAATGGAGTTGGTGTTGGGAGTGAACCAGTTGAAGTCGCCGGTGATATCAGTGGGATTGATAGCCGAGAGGTCAGAGCAGTCACCCTCGAGGTCTGGACCGCTGCAAAGGAGGAGATTGAACCCAGAGTCTGTGTCAGAGTTGTAGATGCAGTTGGTGCCAGGCACATTGATAGTCTCGCCAACACTAATGTCGAAGTTGGTGCAGGGAGAGAGGCACCCGCCGGTGCTAGAGTCGAAGTCGCTGCAGACAACGACGGCTTGGGTGGCTCCGAGGAGCGAGAGGACTGTGAAGGCGAGGCTGGAGAATTGCATTCTGGCAGAGTTGAAGTTGAAAGTTGAGGTGGAAGATACGGAAGTTCGGTTTTTAAGGTATGCAGATGGAGAATATGTTGAGACTGATGAGCTTGAAATTCTGGGAAAGATGAAAGCTTTATACTCTTTGAGTCTTCCAACTCGGCATAACTCTCTTGGATTTGGTACCGATGTCTCTAACAGTGCTTTGCCTCTGTTTCTCGTATTCATGCATCTTACAAAGCCTGTGGTGCAGGCTACCAACTTGAAGTCGCCGACTTTCATAGTAAGAAGGGCTCGGCAATGATGGTCATGCTTGGATCTGTCGAACCCATTGGCAACAAGAGGATATTGAACAAGAAGGAATTGAGAGACAAGTTCACATGAACACTGGACAGTTCATCTAAGAAAGTCAGACTGTTGAATAGCCGAATGGTGATTGTGACTCTGAAAGGCAGTCAGCCCACTTAATGCATGCTGTGCCACCCGACGGGTCGGAAAATTGATCACGACATTACGTATCCAATTCAGCTGCTGAAAGGTATTCTTCGAGAAGTAACAAATTTTGGAGCCAACTTGTCCCAAGGTAGTAGAAGTTCAATGGAACTTGCTTACCTACAAGCATAAGGTTGATTTCCGTTTTCGAAGGTAAGCTGTGCCCTTTTGGGATTAGACGATCTGCAAGAACAATGGTTGGGGTAGCAACTCCTGAATGGAGGCAATCTTGAGGCATTTAAACATTCTACACTAAGTTCTTGCCAATTAATTTATCAGCACTGTGTTTGGAATGTCATAGAGAAGAACCTAGTATGTAGAGGCTAACGAGACAACTCTTGATCTGTACTACCGAGTGCACTCACCTTGGCCCAGCTGATGATACTGATTGCTCCTCGACGTTGAGGTAAGCACCCCATTCATCTGAAAACAGTAAACCTTGATGGGGAACAGGGAAGCAGAAATCTTAATTTCTCGCGGGGATCGGCCGCTAGACCAATCGGGAAGAAGATTTCTGTTTTGCATTTAATGAAAAGTAGTACCTGCAATGTGCTGGCGCCGCGGCTAGACTCCAGCCTTAGAACGCGATGCAAGCAGTCAGCCTCAAGCTTACAGCCTAAAGTCCCTCGATTGGTCTAAGGAACGCCATAAATTCACTTGCTCGGTACTTGATACGAGATTAATGGCGTAGTAACACCGAAAGCCGAAAACTTGAGTGATTATCAATCACGTGCAGCAGCAATTGAGAAAAGGGACAGCTAATTGGAAGCTGAAGATTCACTATTTATCAGATACAATTCACGAGCCGAGGTGAGGTTCGGAAGACAAGATAATCTATGCATTGGCTCCTCAAGCCTTGTTTAACTTGCAGTGAGCTCCCTATTTGCATTCAGCACTAATTGAAGCTGTACATGACGCAGTCATGGCTCACAGTCACCGAGCAAGCAACGCCACGAGCAATTAGCTTGCAGAAAGATGTCATATTGGTGTAATATACATTCTCCAGTATGTACTTCTTCTTAATTAAATGATGGCACCTGTACTTGTACCACTCTGAGTTGAATAGAAGCAAAATTCTATGTATTCATGTGGTGTTTGCAGTCCTCGATTGGCTAATTTTTTTTTGCGAGCAATGGCAAAGAGTTGCAAAAGTTACATCAATCACTGAAAAGTGACTACGCCTCTCATCGGCCGCGCTCAAGGTAATATGGCGCCCTTAGTGCAGTCGATGAGGAAGGTCCTCTCGAACATTGAGCAAGCAATGATCCAATTACCGACCTACTTCACCCCCAAAGAGCTGAAGATCTCCAAATACGAAAATCTCGGAATACCGTGACGCATGATTCCATGAAATGCTTCGGGTCAATGAAGAGCGACGAGGAGCAGTGGTAGCTGCCCCCTTCATGACTCAAAACAAGGTGCAGGCAGGGTAAGGAATGTGAGCTCGGGTACCGCTCCAAGTTCAATCTTCGGGTCAGCGGAGCTCACAGCTGTAAGATGCCCGATTAGTATTGAGAAAGAGTTCGTTTAAATGATCTATGAATTGAAAAGCTTTAGCGCTGTTGTGCAGTAAGCGGAATTGCCAACAATGCAGGGGAGATATTATGCAGGGAAAGCGTCAGAAAAACTTGCCTTGAAGACAAAAACACCAGCACAAACGAAGAAAAAACAACTAAAAATTGATATAATGTCCATGTCTGTCCAAGTTAATGGCCTGGAAGAATATTCCCTCCGCAATTCTGGACGATGAAGCGGAAGGTGCAACCAGCAACTAAAATCGCATACAACTTCATCTGTACCTTTCGAATAGACTTGGAAGAACTTCTCTTAAGCAAAGACTCAGTATCCACATCGTAGGATTACTGTCTCGTGCCATCCCATCGTGGAAGAAGACCACTTCTCCGGCGTTTATCCCGTTCCTTTCAGGAATAATGCGACCGTCTTCAATCCTTTTCACTACCGCTTAAAGGGCATATCATCGGCTCGTATTGAATCTGGCATGTATACTGAAGGTTATGTGTAAACATTTGAAAGGTAGTCTCGTACCCAACTTCCATGAGATGCATTGGTAAGCCGTGGCATAAATGATCTTTGTCTCCCTGACTGCTCGATGCGCAAACGTTCTCGAATCAAGTAAGAACAAGGCGATCAAGACCGGCCCCTTTTGCTGCGGTCGAGGCGTACAAATGATGAAGTTGTTTTCAGAACACTGCCAATGCGACGTAAAATAAATTATCCTAAACAACATCCTCGTGGCGATCTCTTCCTTTGCCCCTTTCAAACCACATCTTCCACGAATGACTACCTTTTGAAAGGTCACAAGACCAATCCCGCCAGCAAGATGCTGACCATGCTGCGGCTAGCGCTTGAGGCTCGGTCGGTTTCGACGAGTCTGGAGAAAATCTTATTTCTCCCCGGGCTCGCGCTTTTCGAATATCTGACGACGGTTGCGGTGCTGAGATTAAATACGAACAAAATGGGCTACTCGAGGATCCAATGCTTGTTCCTCGACGCTCAAGTGAGCGTCGAGGAGCCCATATCTAGTCATGTTACAAGAAGAAAGTTGAGAACCTTGTGAAGAGGCTCTCTGAGAATACCCTGCTTGAAAAGATATAAAGTCTCTCCTCAACTCTCTTTTCTCCTTGCCAGTCAAGCTATTAGTGCTCTGTTGCATTCAATATGATGTTCCAATCCATTCTCTCCTTAGCCGCTCTGGCTCTTCCTTCGATTGTCAATGCCCAACTCGCTACCGGTTACTATGTTGGCCCTTCGACCTCTTCGTCTACAAAGTGGGCCACCAAAGTCTGCGATGTCACAAAGTACGGTGCAGTCGCAGATGGAACTACTGATCTCGGTCCTCCACTTGTGTCTGCCTTTGCTGCTTGTTCGAGTGGTGGAGTCGTCAACATTCCTAGCGGAACTTATGCTATGGCAACCTGGGTCACTCTCGGTGGCGGTACGGCATGGACTATCAACCTTGAAGGAGTGATTAAGAGGACTGGCACGGCTGGTGGCCATATGATTATTAGTCAGTGCTACAATATCCAAAAACCTCAATACTAATCAGGACCAGTTGAGGATTCCACGATTTCGAGCTCTACAGCAGTCGATCAAGCGGTGCCATTCAAGGCTATGGATACAGGTTTCATGCAATAGGAACTTACGGTCCTAGACTGATTTGTCACATCAACGTCGAGTACTTCTCCATTCACGACGTAACCCTTGTTGATTGTAGGCCTGCTCATTCTACTGCACGTGCACACTGAACATTACTGATGCATGTGTAGCTCCTGCTTTCAATTTTGATCGTCGACGATTGCCGAGGCAGAGAAATCTACAACATGATCATTCGTGGAGGCAATGAAGGGGCACTCGACGGAATTGATGTCTGGGGTTCAACATGCATATCCATGACGTCGAAGTTACCAATAAAGACGAGTGTGTCACCGTCAAAGCAAGTGTTCTAAGCCAGACCAACATAGACTCATCTCCCTGACTAACTTATCATCAGGACCCGAGCAACCACTTCCTCATCAAAAGTATCTCCTGTAACTGGTCAGGCGGGTGTGCCATCGGGTCATTGGGAGACAACACAGACATCTACGAGATCACCTACCGCAACATATACTCGTGGGAGTGCAACCAAATGTCCATGTTCAAGCCAAACGACGGTAACGGCAGTGTGCCCGACTGTGTCTTCGAGAACTTCATCGGACACTTGAACGCATACTCTCTCTATATGGACGCTTACTGGGAATCCGCCGTCGCAGCCGGCGACGGAGTCCTCTATACCGATCTCACCTTCTCCGACTGGACCGGGACCTGCGAAGATGGAGTGACCCATCCTCCCATCAATCTCATCTTCTCCAGTACGCAGCCATGCACAGGTCTCACTATTGAGGACTTCGCTCTGGGGACTGATACTGGCGATGAAGAATATCGTAAATGCGAGATTGCGTGGGGAAGTGGAGAGTGCTTGATGAAGGGCATGACACACGAGTTATGCTGCTTCGGCGATTACTCTGACGGCTGCGCCATCGGGATACTCTGCTGCGAAGATGCCGAGTGATTTGGCGAGTGGATTTGATATCAGTTCGAGTATTCCTATTTTGGCGTTGCCGACTACGTTCTTCCCGGGTGCTACGCCGGCGTCTGCGTTGGCATATAGCGGATGAGAGCACAAGTGCATGAGAAGAGGGAGCGAGTGAGAATATGAGGTGACTACTCTTTACTCGTGTTTTGTTCTTAGCACATTCTACATTGATTCTATTAAAGGGCATAAGTGAGGGCACAGCTGCAACAGAGCAGGCTCTTGAGTCCTGACGTACGTCTTCTTGCACACACTATCACATGTTGTATATATTAAATTCAGAAATCAATCTGTCGCTTCCGCTATTTATCAAGGTATATCCCTGGGCTGTTTGCTCTTTCTTCTCTTAGCCAGAATCCAAAGATTCAATACTGAACAAGTGCAAGATACATTCCATCGAAGACTAACTGAAATGAGAAAGCTGGTCTTGTGCCTTAGTCTAGTGGCCGTCAGGTTTATTCCCACAAATATAAACACAGCCGCCACCTAAGATCCTTTTCGAACTGTGCCGCTTTGCTAGAATAAGTCAAAACCTTACGCGGATGGATGACAAGAAGCGACCTGCAGAGCTGGGAGAAGTTGTGTGAAAATGAAACTTGCTCACCGAGTATAGGAAAACTTCAGAGCTAATTTTGCTGCCAAAATCCGACCTTTAATTTTAAATTCTTTTTTGAATTATTATAGACGGCATGAAAAAGTCGGCGACAAATGTGTGAATGACGACAGCTCTTCAGATGACCGGCCTCGGTTTGCTTCAAAAAGAGTGACTTACAAGATACAAGGCCAGAGAGTAGTGAGTCAAACGTTTCTAAATGCTATGAAACTTGATCTGGCGTGGGTAAACGAACGCGACCCCTCCAATAAAGTTGGTGGGCTGTAGAATGAGTGCTATGTGCCAGCAACAAACACTGTGCGGATAACATTCACTTTATCGTTTGTGGCAGCCACAGAGGTGAAAATGAAGCAATGAAAGGCTTTTTGATTATTACACTGTTTTTTCCTAATCAGTCCAAATGCTATTATTGCCTTCAATATCTATGGAGTAGGCCCCTTCGCTTACGTCCCTTGCCCTTTTTGCCCGCCCTCGGGTCGGCTCCCTGATCGGCAAAAAGTCGTAAAATCGCCGATGAACTTCAACCCTAGGTCCGCCGCAAACCCAAGCTCCATCAATACTACAAGCTCTTGCAACTTACACCTTTCTCTACGCACGCCTTCCAATTTATGAATCACAAACTGGCAGACACATTTTCCTGACTGCAGAAATGTCCTTCGACTCCCCCCTCCCCCCCTACAACGCGAGCGACCCTACTGCCATATTCTTCAATAGCTCCTGTCTCGACCTCCTCATGATCGAGCTCGTGCCTATGGCCTACCGCGTAGTCAACGAGGTTGATGCCGCCTCACTAGACTCCCACGTATCACCATCTGCAATCTCGAAAGCACAAGGCAAGGAAGGGAGTGTGAAGAGTAGTAGTGTGGCTGCGACTGGAGGAGCGGTTGGTGGAAGTGTGCAAGGAGGAAAGAAAATGGACGAAGATGAGGAGCGCGATGCTGTGTTCTACAGGTTAGAGATGTTGGGGTATAGAGTTGGGCAGGGGTTGGTTGAACGGTTTGTCCCCCATCCCCTCCCCAAAACCCTAGACCCAACCATTTCACTAACCTGGTGAAGTTTCTCCCCTTCCCGCCCGCGCTTCACCGACACCCTCGACGTAATCAAGTTCCTCTGCAAAGACCTCTGGATGCTAGTCTTTAGGAAACAAATCGACAATCTGAAGACGAATCATAGGGGTGTGTACGTGTTGACGGATAACTCTTTTAGGCCGTTTGCACGGATGAGTACAGAGGCGGGGGGAGGAGCGGTGGGGAGGGCGCAGCCGGTAGGTTATCTTTCTTTCTTTGAGGCAATCGGGAGGTAGAGGGGATGGGACTTGGTGTGCGGACTGGAGGGG
>AYLM01000487.1:0-23496 GCA_001625345.1 Cairneyella variabilis | reverse complement strand
ATCCCACCCCATCCCATCCCATCCCATCCGTTCTCATCATGTTCAGCCTTCCTTCTCCTCCCTAGTTACATGCCGCACTAAATGAAGATCAAAATGCCAACGCATAATATGCTGCCTGATGCAAATGGCGAGAAAAGCAAATGTTAACGCACAAGACAGATGCTCGCCATAAGAGAATCGAATGCCCGACGCCTCCCAACCAAGGAAAGTATTTGTACATGATATGAGGACCAATAGACATTAAGCATTAGGTTTCCAGGACATCTTTCTCCTCCTCAGAAGGTCCCGCCGGTGTCTCCTTCATTGGGAAGGTCTCGTCCTTCTCCCAAGCTGCCCCTGGGCCGTGGTAACTCGGCTCCTCGATAGTCGTTCGCGACGTAGATCCTGATCCTGTTGCCTGGGCAGTAGGAGGTGCCTGGGCAACGTAGGTAGGAGAAACAACACCCTCCGATCCGTAAGGCAATGGCCTCATTGGGATTTCCCGCGCCGCACCATTATCACTACCGAGCTTACTCGCTAACACGTCAGACTGACGCCGGGCCAGCCGTTCCAGTTGAAGTGCTGGATCCTGCCCACAGTAAGAAAAGGACCTCACGCAATAGGATCGATAACAGTACCCAGTCCGCTTGTGAAGGAACTCCTTCAGCAGCTGGCAATTGGCCTTCTTCATCACGTTCCTCTCCCCAGAAACTTGGTCTCCGGATCGGTGCCGGGGTAACAGGCAAACTGGGCCTTTCAAGCTCTGTGGGAAAGTCTGTGAGCCTCATGCTGTGCCGTCTCGCGGCACCGGGACTGGATACTTGTGATATACCTGAGCCGTAACCTTGCAGTACTTGGATGTTGCCCTTGCGATTCTTTTGCAAGTTTCCGATGTACCGCTCGATCTCAGGTATATCGTCCCAGGCATTACCCCGTGTGTATGTCTGCCAAGGATCAGCAGGCGTGAGTTGAATGGTTGGAGTGGTGGGCGTGACTGGTGATTGATTATCTTTTGACTTGTCCTCCTCTTGCGGAGGAGGAGAGACTAAAGTAATTGAACCAGGACATTCAGTCACAGCCGCGTTGTCCTCCGCAAACACTCTGGTTGCTTTTGGGGCATGGAATTCCCATGGGAAGATCGGTGCTGGTTTCTGGTAAGTCGGGGTTTTGGGTACTTCATAATACATATCCTTTGGTGGATCAGGGTAACGCTCAGGGGCCTTGAACGGGGTAGGGTCTGAGGACATATCGTAGTGGGTCGCAGGGAAGTTGGAGGCTTCGGGTTTGGAGTCTTCGGGTGGTGGTGCTCTGTGGGAAATTAGCATTGCATTTCAATTGCCAGTCTGGGGTCTTACCTGCTGGCATCCCAAGCCGAATAATGACTCTCTAGCTCTAGCTCCAGCTCTGGCTCCAGTTCCCTCTCCACAATCGGTTGTTGAACTGGCGGTACATAAGCTTCTTCGACTTGTTTTGGTTGCTCAAAATTCTCATGCAAAGGCAAAGGCGGTTCAGTTGCTGGTTGGAATTTCTCACTCTCACCCTCTTCAGGCTCGCTGGCTGATACAATTGGAGCCACTGGCTGAAACTCGCCCTTTGTGTGGTAATGAACGATGGTTGATGCACCCTCGGACTTCGCTTCGACGGACTATAGAATGTCAATTGGAAGTTGTGCCCCAAGAAAGCATTGCAACTTACCGATTCTCGGTAATGTCTGTCATAAACGGCCCACCATCTTCCAACCATCTCGTCGTACGGGGTGGACCCTCTGTTCGCTTCTCTACCTTGTTGCCAGGGCTTCTTCTGTCCAATGAAGTGGGCCATACTGATACTTGACTGAAAATGTCGATATGCGGGAAGGTACTGGTAGTGAGCGGATGGGGTCACATTGTAGGTGAAGCTCAAGCGATTGAAGTTGTTCTTGAAGTGCATGTTCAGAAGACCCTGATCCGCGCCATCAAAAGAGATTCCTCGCTGAGCCATAGCGAGTAAGGAATAGTAGTCGGCCATATTTGGGTTCAGAACCATCAAACCTGTATTGAAAATATCAGGCCACCCAATATCCGGAGCAGCAGAGAATGGTTGTGGCACATCAAACAACTCATCTGGTGCTCGGAGTGCGACCATATCCGCATCTACATACACTATTCTCCGGAATTGGAGCTGTTTCCATAATGTGATCTTCGTGAAGGTTGACTGGAGATCGGCGCGACCCATCAGGTGGAGGTTGGCTGGTGTCTCGTTGACGACTCGCTCGACGGGAATGATGAAGTCAAAGACTTTCTGCAGATCGTCAGGTGTGTCCTCATTTCTGTTGTGGTTGCGGGATTCACCTGAAGCTGGACCATCGCATCCGCGGAGACGGAATCAGTGGTGACGAGCACCGCCAACTTCTTGGTCGTTCCAGCATCTCGTAAAGAATGTGCTACGACCAATGCACCTACGATGAAGCTCCAGTAAGTATGTGACCCTCGAATTGAAGCATTTTGAAGTACCTGGGAGGTAGAAATCGTTCAAGAGGAGCTGTTGAGCGAGCTGTCAGTCAAGTGCATGTATCGTATGTTGGAACTCTCCACTCACAGTCGCATAGACATCTTCCTCTGATGAAGCCATTGCCTCTTCTCAAATACTGGGCAGTAGAGCAATCCTGAAGATAGACTTCTGGAATCTCTAGCTAGAGCGGCCCAAATTTGGTTGAGGTGGTGCAGAGAGTTTTCGGAGGAACAGGCGTGGTTGGGAGAGACGGCCTATTATTTGGCGATGGGGGAGGAGAGCCCGGCTAAACCGTTGTTGGCGGGGAAAGTGGCTGGAGATGATGGGAAACAGGATGCATGGGCCTTTTAATTTGCACCCCGCGAGCTCTCAGAATTGAAGGGGAAACAATGGAAAAGAATAGAATAGTAGTTACTGTATGTAAATGTTCTGAGGCAATTGCTTTGTGGTGAGGTGAGGTTTGGAAATTCTGAAAATGCATAAGCTGTAAATAATTGCCCAGGAGCTGTCAATGTCATTCAGCAAATATGACGCCAGCGGATCTGAAGAGGAGCTTCAACCTCATGATCTGTCCCCTGCAAACACCAGCCGCAACCCTTGTTTCTGCAGAGAGATACCACAAACAGCCTATCACCGCCTCTGCCTCTCACACTACCCCGCGATATTTTGACTCTGACTTCCAATTCTGCAAATCTTTCCATAAAGCGGTCAAGTAATCTTACTCGGCTAGAGCTTCACCGTGTGACTGCCTACCAGACCTGCCGAGGCCTTGGTTGATTATCGCCTTCAATTACATCAGAGGAGATACGCGACCGCCCAGGATCCACGCAAATCTGGGGAAATTGTCCGCGAAATCCAACGAAACAAAACTTTGGTCTCACAGCTTGTGCTGAGACAGTTGACGAAGAAAGACACTGCCTCTCTTTTTCTCGGGTTGTCGCCACACGAGCTTTGTCTCGCCTGCATGAGAACCTCGACTGCATCAGGCTAGGAGCTCTGATACTGCATCGCGACGCTGCAGCTTACCAGCAACCTTCTACATCACCAAAATGTCGACGCCAATTCAAGAAGTGCGGCCAGGGACTATCCAGACCAAAAGCCTGTTCAGTTTCATGGAGCTCCCCACCGAAATTCGCCTTGAAGTAAGTTATATCTTCGACTCCTTCCTCCGTTCCGGTGCTTGTCCTCTTCATGTCACATGGTAGAAGGTCACAGGATTGTCCTTGATGGGCCTGAGCAAAGTATGTTTAGGTGTTGTTGAGGTTATGAGAGATGCCTTTGACACGCTGGAAGACCAGGTCGACGCTGAGATTGAGGCCGTGGGGTGAATTCGCAGAGCTTTTATCTCAGATTCACTGTTGGCATCACCATATGACTTCGGTTCTGTACTTTCTTTTTCAGAGTCTTGCGCCGTTGCATTCATCCCTGAAGCTTGAAGCTTTCGAGATATCAACTTTCTCCCAGTTGGCATTCATGCCGAGCCTTAGCTGAGGTCATTCAGAACCTCTCAGAACTCGACAACTTTCATCTCTCTACGGGACTACCGGAACGTCACATCAAAATGCCGTGCTAACCACCCCCAGATCTACAAAGCCATTCTGATCACTCCTGACCCCATCAAAGTGCTATCCGATGGCAAGCCATTCAAGAATGACACTCGACCACCGTACCCACCAATCAACATCCTCCGAACCTGCAAGACAGTGAACAGAGAAGCAACACCCATCCTATATGGCCAAAACACATTCACAATCATCATGGGTACAGTTCCTACCTCTCCTCTTCAGACATCCGCTAAGGCTTCATCATCAGCTCCAGCAGCATGCGAACAACTTAAGGACTACGCACCTGGCGAACGCTCAATCTTCACCCGTCTCCGCTGGAGCACCATCCGCGAGTTCGGAACCATCAACTTCAAGAGTTCCCAGGCTGCTCCAGATGAGAACGGCCGCTCACCATGGCCGCCAAACTGGGGTGGTGCCCAGTTCCAGACATCTGGAAAGGATATCATTGCCAAGTACTACGAGCCTAACATCAGCTACCTGAGTCTGCCCTATGTGCCTCAGGTCCCGGAGATGTTTGTTGGATTGTCGATTCATAATTGGGTGAGTGTGAATGTGATGAAGGCGGAGATGGCTGCTATTCAGAAAGAGTTAGATCATTTGCTTGGACTGTCTTGAATGGTTGCCAGGTTTCAAGGGTATCGACGACGATATGGAATCTGAAGCCTGTGCTTGATAGACTTACTGTTAGCATGTCAGCGACATGTCTTTGCTAGGTGGGATCTTCAACTGCAACTATCGATGGACTTGCGGACAGCAGATGGTCATTAGATTTTGGCTGGTCAGAGTCTTCACTGCACCTTTGGAAAGTGCTTGCTCCTGGGTATCCACTGCCACCACCTTTGCTCCTCAACCTGGCTTTCCAACGCGGACACCCACCCGCACCAGTACTATGATCCTGCTTTTTGTGTTCATAGGTATTTTTCAGCTGGAGCCTTCAGCATCTGCAAAACAAAAACACACTCTTCTCATATCTACAGCTTCTTTCCTTTTCTTCATGTTCATTCTCGTATCGAGTTGCTATATTCAGAACAAAGTCTCGAACATCACCATCTGTTTCCGATCTTATGCCACAAAACTGTCCCTGTGTTTACAATCGGAGAGCGTCCATCTGCCTCCCGCTCGTATCATAGCCCTTACAGATGCTTCAACGGTATCAAAACAGATATGCCAAGAAAGACTGGAGAGGCTGTGTCCAGCTTGCCGCAGTGCGCGAAGATGTAATGGAAGTTCTGTAAAACGGGGAAACAGGCACAAGCCACGTTGCAGAGCTCTGTGTGTGCTCCCAAACAAGGTAATTGTATCTGTTGGGTGTGTACTATCGCGATAAATTTGGCATTCTACCAGACCAGGTATATCTGTCCGCCGAACGTTTATTCTCTTCACCTGATTTTCTTTCATTTTGTGTAACTTTGCAGTGGCGAAGCTGAAGATGGACATTTGATGTTCAGCCCTGTGTTTGAGCTTTGGTTAGGCCCCATGCTTCATCTATTTACACTAGAGCTCTTTACACTAAAGCATACTCAAATATACTCATCAGCGATTTTTTATGAATCCTAAGCTTGGGAAGCTCTCATTAACTCAGCTCCACGCCAAGACTTGGTCTTCAATGTCCAATTCCTCATATTTATTTTCTCATTGGAGAGACGCTGCTGTGGCTATGACTCGATTTCGGTGGCGAGAGAGTCAGCGTTTTAGCCATACTTGAAGCTACGATTGAAGAAAGTAGATACTAGACTGGAAGTGGCTATATCTACAATGCCAATGCAGAGCTCCTCACAGGACACTCACTATAACTAAACCGTCCGTAGCTTCTGTCCTTGTTTCCTAGGATCGTGGTTCCTTGTATGATAGGCGCTCGGCGCCATACACGCCTGCATATGGCAGGGTGCTCTATCTCTGCCACGTTCAGGACTAGCTTCGCAAGAAACAAAAGAAGCACAAAGTACATTTGATATCGTCAGCCCTAAGGTACGAGCCGCATCTCACACCTCACGAGCTATTCGCCTTCGGGGCCGTACCATTAGAGGTATCGCGAATCAGTCTCCCAAAACAAACACCAACAAACCTTTAAGCTCCACTACACCAGGAAACAACACAGGTCCCGGTATCGGGGATGTTGGCTTGCGCTTCAAGAACTCTTGGAATCCTTGAATGTTTGTTTCCTTCTTCTTACTTTTGCATAGCCGCCAGAGTAGCCGGCTTTGCCGCACGACTACATGCGTCTGATCGGGGATCGGATTGATACCCGCCATTCATACAAACGGGTGGCAGATCCTACGATACAATGACTGGGGTGATGATCGAAGAAATGCGATGCAGGAAGCAGGAGTGTGGCGTTGTTGGTTGAGCCGGTGGGGACTGGCTTGCAGACGGATGTCGTATTTTGAAACAACTTTGTTGATGCCACGATCAACGACAGCAATAGAAATATACTCTTTGAGACAAGAATGGGGGCTAAGACTAGCTCTGAGAAAGAAAAGAAATAGGCCAGGGTATGAAAGATCACGATCGAAAATGTCCCTTGATGCATTTTATGACCGAACGTGAACGGATGGATGGGAGGGTGCCACGGTCTTGCCACAGTCCTAAAAGAATTAAATCTTGACGCATGTGAATATGCAAACCCTCTCACCGAGATGATGACTCGACAGGACTCGTTCGTCTTGGAACAATGAATGGACCGGAGACAAGAATCATGAGATAAATGGAATCTCCACATACCCTGTCAGGCCCATAGGGCTGCATCTCGGTGTTTCCCACTCTGCAGTCATCTCCCGAACGAGCTCAGATCAGTCATTGGCAGTGCGATCTCGTCTCCAAAGCAGTGGGGGTGAGGAGTCAGAAATTTCAGGTAACGAGACCTGATATGAGTGGAGTGAAGAACGTAGGACTCATTCTCCAGGCATCAACGTCAGCCTTAAAGTGGCTCAAGTGCTGGTGACTGAAAGCATCTCCGAGACTTCTCGGTCCTGCATACAGATATGCGACTGGAAGCGTACCACCGTTCCAGAACGAAAACGAGAACGACATACAGATCGAACGAACGACATAAACGACATTGTACTCGGTATGCATTCAGCGGCACGCTACGCGTAGGGCTGCAGCTTGCAGCTAGCTATCAGTTCGTGGAGATTGATGCGCGATTGGAGGGGCTTCACCGCTTGGGAAAACCAAACACCACTCCACCAGTAATGAAAAACATGCAGTGGAAAATGAAAGAAGATACTCATTCTCCAGGCATCAACACCATCATACACTGACATCTGTCCGCAAGGCCCACAGGGCTGAAGCCACCTATCAAGAACACCCACCAATCGGTCACCAGACTCGCAATCAAGCCACTCACCAGGCCACGATCTCAAGTTTTTTTGAATTTTTGTTATTCAACACAGAAGGAGAATGCCGTGTCAGGTCACGATGTGTGCTATGTGGTATGAATCAACAAGACAGCCCCCCGTTTCCCCAACGCCAAGAATGCAGCTCTCAAATACAAAGCACAGATTTCTTTCACTGGTTTTCTGGTAGTGGTGGCAGCCTACGCACCCTCAGCCTCGTCGACTGCGTCCTCCACCGTTGCAGCCTTTGCTTTCGCCTTCCCCTTATCCCTCTTCACTTCCTCCTCTCCAGCCTCGGCACTCGCATCGTCAAGCGACGAAGCATCTGCCGATGGCCCCGTACCCGTCGCGCCTTCATCCCCAGAATCGCGGGGAGGCAGTGCAGGGGTATTATTAGAGTTCAAAGTTCGACCCGGGGCCGAAAATAGTTGAGATGATCCCCAGTTAGGCAACGCCGATGAATCCTCTTGCGACGACGAGGGGTCGCTCGTAACTGCAGGTGCGTTGCTGGAGCTCGTAGCCATGGTTGTGTTTGGCATCGTGGTATTTGGAACCAGAGCACCTGATGCGTGCGATTGGTCAGCCGTCACCGAGGGCGGAGTATGAATGGCGTTCGTGTCAGACGAATCAACCGACGACGCCTGCGAGTGACTTTCGGGATTTATCGTGGGCGTGGGTGTCAGTGTATTATTAGAAGTTCCGCCTGCCATAGGGCTGATGGTTGGTTGCGTGGTGGCTGTGGGGGCCGATCCTGCGTTGGGTGCTGCAGGTCCAGGGACTGAACTACTTCCTACTTGTGGAACGTTAAGGACGCTATCTAATCTTTGGAGAGGGAGGAGTGTCCATCCTTCCGGTATCGTTACACCAGGCGGGAGGTCAGCACTGCCAGCGGGTATGGCCATCGTGTTCGGACGGACTCCATGGCGTTGCATGTGAGCTGCTGGTTGGGGGAGTGGAAACATTGGGTTGTGTCTTGCTGCCATTGGTCCCAGAGGCATTTGTGGCATTGGGAAATTTGCTGCCAGTGGATTTCCTTGTCCACCTTGGCCATTTTGAATGAGTCGAAGCCTCTCGAGCTCAACCTGTAAAAGCTGGACCAGTTGGAGCTCTTGCTGTGTGGTCTGGAGACTCCTGATTTCCGCCACAATCTGCTGTTCCATTTCCTGCAAGTGATCTCGTATTGAGTCGGCTGCCCCAGTCGGGTTTGCTGCTCCCTGGCCTTGTGGCTGAGGCTGGAGAAGACGAGGTAAACCCAGCTCCAAGCCATAAACTCGTTGCCTTGGCGCGACACCGTTCCGCTGAGCAGGCTGAGGATCACCAAAGCCTTGTGCGAAATCCTGAAGGTTTCCTTGACCGAAACCAATCCGTAAAGGCCCAATATTGAGCTCGCGCATCAGAGGTCGGTCTCGACGAGGAGCACGCGCAGGAGCCTGTTGCCCCGCACCATCTTGTTGACCGGGTCCGGGACGTGGGGCACCATTTCCAGCTAGATTTGCATTGTTCGGGGCACCTGCTTGAGCTTGGCCTGGTACATCGACCACTGGTCTTCGGCACGTTGGACAAACTTGTTGGCGTTCGAGCCAGCTCTTGAGACAGCCAAGATGCAGAATATGCCCACAGGGTAGCTTCTTCGGTCTTGATCTCTCATTGACAGATGCAGTAGGTCTAGCTGGCGGAAGAGCTCCATCTGCTGCGGGAGGTGCCTGAGGATTTGTCACAGACCAAGGCCTCATCTCCTCTCGGCAAATGATACATGTATCTTCGCGTGCAACATCTTCCACCGTGGCATCCTCATATCTTGAATTCATATCTCGAGTGGCTCGGCGATATCTCATGAAGGCCGAAACGCGTTTTGTGAAAGACCGTGCCGTCAAGAACAGGTCTCGCATAATATGTATTGGTAGTCCATAGAACATAAGAAGGATAACAAAGAAAGTGACGTAGATGAGCAGTTTGATGAAGTCTGCAGTAGTAATTAGCAGATGGCATTACAACTTGGAAGAAGTGACAAACCTGTGACAAGGTCAAGGGTCAATATCCATTGACCCTTGGCCTCCCATCCTGGAACTTCAATATCCATCTCATCCACATCGTCCTCGGAAGGCAAAGGAGCGTTGTCTTGGACTGCATCGCTTCCTTCCCCAGCCGTTGCTGCTGCCTCTCTTTGTCGTAAGATCTCAGCTCTCTCCTCCCTGACCTCCCTTCGCCTCTCAACAAGTCTCTCCTCCGTTTGCTTCTTAACGACCTTAGCCTCGATCAGAGATATGCCGTAACGGAAGGCCGTGGCGAAGGTTGAAGTTGTCAAGATGCCTAATTCGAAGAGGAACATAACCATCATGTTCGGCTTGGCTTGCTCGATGACCGAGTTGATTGTATACCTCATCAACCAGAGGTCGTAGACGATTGACATACCCAGGGAAATCGATAATCGTATGTGGAACAGGCGAGGATTCGCAGGTGGTTGCTGCTCAAGAATTTCGACCCTCCCATCACCAATCCATCCCCATAATTTGCCAGTCAAGAGTGCCACGAACATCACTAGGAACCAGGCGCCCACCTCCTCCCTGAATATGGTCATCGCGAGACATGTTTCCGTAATCGCAAACCATGCTTTCTCGTACAATTGTTCGATTTCGATAGGTCGGAGGGCTCCGTAGCAGAGTCTTTGAAGGCCATACATGAAGCTGCCGTAGATAAAGAGGATCAAATTGATGAGGATCTGTGACCTCGTGAGCAAGTCTCACCATCACGAAGGCGCTTGGCATACCATCAAGCACAAATTACTTTGCGCAAGATAAACACATGCTGAATAGAAGTTTGCTCTCTGATTGAAGGCAGAGATAATCACACCTCCGGCCAGAGCCGTGGAGACCTGAAGCTGTTAGTGGCGGAGGGAGATTGGGAGGTGTGAGAGCTTACTCCGGCGTACCACGCAAGTCTACCCATCTTGCTCGATTCAGCTGGAATCCAGGTCGCAGATGTACTTGCGGTTCACGAAAGCTATGTGCCCATAATTATTCTGATGTTTAAGCGTTGATGGGAATAGTTGGCAAAAGGTTGTGTGTTGCCTCTAAGAACACGTTAATCGTAACTTGGAACTTTATCAACAGGGGTCGCATCGGCGCCGGCTAAAATTAGGCGGCGTTCGCTTGCAACCGCCTCGGGGGTCGAATCTGGGGAAGAAGTCAACAAGCTGATGAGAGAAGCTACACTACTGCAAATGTGAAAGCGAGATAGGGTGACGATGAGCTTGATATTATTGAACGTCTTTCCTTTTATTCATCTGCTAGACTTTTAGTTTTCATTGTTTGATTAAAGTTGCAACTCTTCAGTGCTTCATACATGATGGCCACACCCAAAGCACTTCCTTGGAAATCACCTCCCTCCTTTCTCAATGTCGCTTTTCTCCAGTCCATCCGGAAGCGTCCCAACTCTACTACCCCGCACTTGACACTTTGTTGCAACTATGGCCCCTACGATACTCAGCAGTTCCCTTGGATTGCAACACGCTTTGGAGTTTAGGTTAGACCAAACTGATTCAACTCCAGGCCATATCGAGGAGTTGGAGATATCTAGGAGATTGAGACATAACTTTATCGAACTGGCCGTAGCTGGAGGGCTTGCATCTTCCAGTCATTAAAGAAACTCAGAAAGGAAGGAAATTGATATGGGAGATAGGTGAACAAAGCAACTGAAAGGACATTTGAGGGGTTCGTTGAATGGAGGAGCGACTGTTGAAGAGGTCAGAGCAGTTAGAGGTGCTGTGATACAGATATGCAAAGCTGCAGGTATGAAGGCGATAGATCAGCCAGGCACCGCAGGATGGGTATGGTGGAAAGAGGTTGCAACTGCGTAAATGGAGATATGTCCTGGCTTAGCGACTTCGCTTCGTGCGAACACCGTGCTACTCAACACAGAACTGCCGAGAAAATTTTTGGAAAACCAAATACATCTCGATAAACATTGCAAACTTGCTCGCAGGAGAGAAAAAGAAAAACACAGACCTGATCAAGCGGGTTGGAATATCAAGAGTTGCAGACGAACTCATGCGAGCTGTTGGAGATCGCGATCCCAGTGACTGCGGAAAATCCCCGCTCGACTCCGAGCGGCAACAAAGAAAAGAGAGCAGTGATGTACAAGTACGAGATACGCCCGAGGCTCTCTTGGAGCGAATACAATCCGAGCCTGGAGATGCGAGAAAATCAAATATAGGTACTTCAATACTTGCCACTATAATAAGGTTTCTTGGCTCAAATCATGGATCGACGACCAATTTGGGACCCGCGTCGACGGGAGAGCAATTGACCTCACCAAGCCAAACTCTCTACAAGCCTCCAGTATTCAACATTGGTGACCCGGACTTGAATGGTCCATGTTTGCTAGGCAATTCGTGCTTTCGGTATCAAAAGTTGTTGCTATAGTGCTGCAACGCCATCTGTTCCACTCAAGCGAGAGGCTCTTTCCTAACCTGGTCGCCTCGTGCTTTCCTTGACAAAAACAAGGTTTGATACCAATGATCTCCGCCGCCTCATTCCTTCATGTCTATTTCTAAACCTCCCCATGATCGCCGCGAGAGATTTTCTGAGTTCGTCCTATCGACGGCTTTCAATAAATGTTCATTCCCGTCCTCACTCCCAAGCCTAGTCGTTCTTCAATGCATCAAATTTGCTCAAGAACCTGGATCTCAACCCCGCGCTGCATATTTCGTTAATTGTTCTGTCATGCTTCATAACTCGAGGAGCGCCACGATATTCACGCACGGCAGGCGCCATATCTAGAAAGCGCCAAGCACACGCACAGCATCTAGACTTCAACACTCGCACTGCGGAATGTCCTGTGGCCTGTCGTACGATTCTGAGACATCATCTATTCCTTCTCCGGACTACTCGTTGTAGTGGACCGTTACACAAGGCTTTTCTACGACTTAAATCTCCAAAGAAGACCAGATCCACGGCCATGTCGACGGGACCTACGTGGCGAGCTTGAGCTGGTGTGCCTGTACCCCGCTGCGCCAGTGCCAAAAGCAGAGGGGTTTTCGCCTAAAGATTGCGTTTTGGGAATGGATTGGGAATGGATTGGGTGTGACAAAGTCGACAAGGGAGCACTTCAAAATCTCGACTCTCTCGTTCGTGATCGTGACTGGCTCAACCTAGGCACGGACAAAGCAACGAAAGATAACAACGATAGTCTTCCGGGTTGGGCGTATCCGCGCGGTGGAGATCGGGATGTGGACTGCAACTGTGGAGGCATACTGGGGAAGGCCAATTCAACCACGGATTGATACGCCCCCAATGCACTCCCGTTCTGCGAATCCGCGATGCTCAAGTCGGCGACTTGGCGGAGATGCATCCTGTTTGGGAAGATATTGTCTGCAGAAAGGCATGAAAAGGAGGTCGATCGCGCTTCGCTGTTCTCACGTGAGAGATATGCGCAAAATTCTCCCGAAAGCGATCAATTAATGTATGTTCCGAAATGCCGCGAGCACCGAAAAGCTTTCATTGTGCTTTCAACGACGTTCATTGGCCAATGTACGATTTACTCGCACAAGCTCCCAGGGGTCGAACGGAAAGGAAGTATAGGCCCCACCGCGTCGGATCTCTACGTTGTACTTTCATATCGAGGGACACATGATCCGATACATGGTCCGTTACGGCATCCGTGAAATTAGTGTTCTCTAAAATAAGCAACTCGCTACGGAGGTACCTTGATACAAAGTCACCGTATCACCGATTCAACCGACAAATACTCGTGGGTCCCTTGAAGAGTTGAACCCAGGCATGCGGATAGGCGAATGATCGCTGTGGGGGTCACTTTGGTGAACGCATAACCACCATTTTGCTTTGACACTCGCTAGGGATCGGTTCCAAGCTTCAAATCATTAAAATGATAGAGTTAGGAGCCGAACACGAAAGATGCACACCAAGGGGGAAGTTCTGGCCTGCCATGATTGGTCGAGTCTACGAGAAGTAAAGTTGTCTCCCGGAATTTGGGCACGACAGAGCCGCATACTGAGCGAAGGATTCGAGTTCAAAAATAACCTTCCCTATGAGGGTATGAGATTGCGACGCGAGGTGAGTGGTGATCATTGCACGGGAAGGATGCCCGACAATCAGGGAGGCATCGCCATGGGGGGAACTTTCCCGGGCTTGTGGGATTTCAATTTGGTTTTCCTAATACTGCACTCCACATGAGCAGGAGTGACATATTGGGGATGTGTTCTGGGCGTGGCTATCCAGACCATCAGAAGTTTGGATCTGGAATGTTCTGCAAGTTTGTTGAGAGATCAGGTCACGTTACTAGCCTCTGATTGATATCCAGTTGCGTTCATTGGACAGGATAAAATGGACCGTGGGAGAGCGAATTGGGCCCATTCTGCATGTGCCAGGTCACTAAGTGTGGCAGGTGTGTGGCTCCGCTACAGCGGTTGGACACTTTGGTGGTGGCTTCTGATCCTCTGATGGCTTTTCTTGGAGCGAAGCTCCGAGATCTCTTCATTCTGGTCAGACTTCCCAAGCCAAAGCAAGACGGGCCAGTCAGAAGTTGCGAGATAAGCCATTCCGATTAAAAAGGGGTGGGCTCAACTGAGATTCCCCACAACCATTTCGGGGAAGGCACGGACGGATTCTGGCCCAAGTGTCTATGGCCGGACGGGAAGTGACAAGCTCTCCAAGTACGTGGAACCGCTCCGTCCGGAAACAAGCTCATCGTCGCCCTTCGAACACGGACATCGCGCAATAGTAGCTCTGCTATCTATTACTGCTTGAGGTTGCTGTATCCTCGACTTGCTTCGCGCAACCGGCTCGTCCTTCCCATTTTGTGGAAGTGCTTCCAGGAGCTTCTGGCCATGAGTGTGATCCGATTCCATCAGCTAGTGCCCGTTGGATAAGGGAGATAGTACAAAGTAGTAAGATCGTTGTCAGCGAGGAGCTTGGATACATCGTGGGTCGTTGATGGGACGGTGAATCCCCACCTCAGCAGACCGAGTTTTCTCGTGGTGGCCGACGCCATCGCATATATGGAAGCTGAGGAAGCTTCGAAGTTGAAACGTTGCGTGTCGTTGGCATATCTCACTGCATAGGATCGTGGTATCAAACTTATATGGCGCACACACCGTTCTTGCACTTGACTTCAGGCTTCTGATGCTGGCTGCCAGTGGCTGGTGTTGCTACGTCGGCCCAACTTGTCGTCTCTATTCGGCGGAATTATTTGCATGCATGCAGTCATGGAGTCAGGGCCCCTCGCAAAAGTTTAAAGCGGTCTATGCCTCCTCCTTGCTTGCACCTCGTGCAGCCCTTCAAGTCCCATAAACGACAGAAAGCCTCTGATTGGGCGTGGTACGCAAGGAGCGGTGACCCTTTCTCAAGCGTCCCCACAACAGATCGATGCGGCGCCAAGGCTGTACAAAGGCGGCGAGGCCGAGTCTAATGCGGAAAGTGATTGGCTCAGAACTTTAGATCATCACGACTTGGCACTCGGCAATTTGGCTCGAGCCTAAGCCCTACCAGCACTGGGGTCGCCCGCCAAGCCAGAAATTCGGCGGGAGGGGATAGGGGTATCAGCACAGACCATGCATGCCCTCGCGCTCTGTCGCTGCCTCCCTTGCCAAACAGGCGAGTTAACTGCCACAGCAGAAGGAAGGCCAACCACACACAGATCCAGTGGTATTATTGTTATTCGTGCGATGTGAACCACGATAGTCTCAACGCAGGTACTCGGTATGGCGCTTACAATCGCGAGGCTGTGCTACATGACTCCAGGCTGCAACTGTCCGCCATGCTCTAATTCTAGACTATCATCTTGGGAATGTCACATTCATCGTCATACCATTTTGAGTTCTGTTGCTCATCATAGTGAGTGGGGTAGGTAGCAGTGATTTCCTCTCCGTTTAATGACCTATCGGGAACATTGCTCCCGTCCCAAGGAATTAATTATTGAAACGGGTGGGTGCATTACCACACGAACAACATGCTGGGCATCGAGACTCGAGTTACGGTTGAGAAACGCTACCACTAATGAACCCACTTTCGAGTAAAAGTACATATCTGACAGTGCTGCCGGCTGCACTTTCGAAGTAACTCGAGGCGATGAGCTAATTTCACAGGTGCCTGACGAGATTTGCAATACCGTCGGCATCTGGATAGGGCAGGACAGAACCTCAGGAGAGATTGGGTGATACTGATAATAATAGCAGCAGGCTTAACGGCTGTTGCTCATGTTTGAGAAGCTCATCCAACGAACCAGTCAATGCCCAAGGAACGTGGGTTAGGTACAAGCTTCGACGCCAAGTTGGGCAGCACCCAATGCTTCCTACAAGATGCTGGCCAATCATTGAACCTCTCCAGTCCATAAGGCTGAAGGATCATTGAGCTCATATCCGACAACCTACAGTTACCAGGGTCTCGGTTTGTAGGCGAGGTAAAAGGAGTGATGGGCAGGAAAGCTCGCCGGCACGAGTCACTCTTCTGGCAGGTTGTCGACGAGGATCTCAGCGGCCTCGGACAAGCGAGAGGAGAGTTTCTGAGTGAGACCGCAGGGCCTGTGGAGATTCCTGTGGAGGACTCCGGGGCCCCCAAGGCAGTAAACTAAGGGGAAGAAAGGCTTGGGTAGTTCGCCGTCCGAAAAATATCGGAGGAGTCCTAACCGGTAAAGACACGATGGAACCATTTGATTCGATAACAGGAATCTTCGTGTTGGAGCGACATCTTAAATCTGCCTCGCGAATTGAGTTCTGCCGTTCCCGCGTCTGATGGGGGCCAGTATCGAGTGGATTTGAGAATCGTTACACACCCGACACGGCATGGGGGCATATCTACGATGACCCAGGACTCTCTGGGCTGCCAGGGCCCTCGAATCGTCATGATGCATTTGTTTGTTCATACTTGATGACTGCGGCGGCCGCGACAGAGTTGTGGGGAAGGTGTTTATGCGACATTATGCTCAGTCAACAGCGTTTGCATAGTGAGAAGGTGAGGAAAATGGTGTCTTTTGCTGCAGTATGAGGACATAACTGCACAGCCTCGCTTTGCACAGCCGTGCCGCAGAAAATGCTATTTTTGACCACAGAGCTCGCTTAGATCGCTGCGTTGGGCAAAGTACACAGGGGCTTCGTACAAGAGCCAATCATGAGCAAAAGCAGAATGGCTGAGCCACACTTCCTCCTGCATCTTGATGCGTTGCGGGCCTCTGGTTGGCTGTACCCAAAATCGACTGGGATTGGTTCGATTATTGATGGCGGAGGAGAGTCGGTGGAGGGCATGATGACGGCGGTGTTGCACACCTGTCTCTGAGTGAGACGTAGGGAAGAGTCTGTTCTGACAGTGTGCAATTACTACTCTACAAGCCTGCTACAGGCCCTTCTCCACGTCCGAACAGGCTCCAGAGCCAGAACTTCGGAGGCTACACGGGCATCCGCGAGAACTGCCCAGGCGTTGCTTTTCGGCCTCACATTTTCCGGAAAAGCGCACCCGGCGTGTACCTGCGCTACAGAACTCTAAATATCAGAAGGACTATGGATTAGGCATGAAAGCAACAGAAGCAACAGCGGTTCTACTGGAATGTCATTCTGCATGGTGCTGAGTGGAAGATTTTTCAGTTCCCGACTGTTCGGATCCAGAGTTCATCGCAATAGTACCCAGATCCCGTAACTCTCGAAACGATTTCGCGATGCGCGCGACCGGTCCCCTTCTTTGTCGTGATATGACCTGGTGATTGCTGGCATTTGCTATGTGATAATCTCAAATCTATTAGTGGGAGATCTAGCCACCACCAAGTGTGTCTGAGAAAGGAACAAGCAAGCGAATTGCCGCTAGGAGTGCAGACGGCGGTGCAGGGTTCACGCCATTGAAGCAGGGCCAAGTACCAGATGCACAACTCTATAAGCTCCCCACCGGCTAGTCCCAGCAACGCGAAGGCCGCCTTTCTCCTTCAGGACCACTGGATCTGCAGCACCCGCACCATCTTACCAAGACGAGCAATAGAAGGTAGGCGTCTCGCACCTGACAGCCATCGCGCCGAGTCCGAGAGCGGTAAGTGGCCATGTATCATGGTATCTATTCTACATGAGGTTATCCACGTATGCTAGTAATGCAATACATCGAGGTACTAGTACTAGGCAATCTGATGAGACGGTACGGTACTGCCGCCAGTCTCCGGACTCTAAGTCCAACAGAGATATCCTGCTTCACCAACTGGTGGATGGCCAGCCACCGAAACTCGGCCATGCTTTGGCGGTGATCGCTGCACGACTTCACGGAGCACAGAATCCTAACTAGATTGTTCTAGAGTGCTATTTTTTGGTACTATCTGTCGTCCTCGCACGGTACCAGCGCAAATGGAGTATGATCGAGGGGGCTCCAGGTCCTCGGATCTGTTTGGACGAGCCTGCGAGTGAGTTTACGAGCCACAACTGAGACCGACCTTCTGATGCCATAATAAATTTTGGTTGCCTGAGCGGTCCTGTACTGCCTCATGCCTTCTTTGTGGTTGAGCTTTCTTTCGTCCTGAGCCCTCCACATCATTCGCTTGCCCTCTCTCCTTGACCGCAAAGCATCGGACACCGCGAGGCTAATGATGCACGAGTCCCTGTCGTATATCCCTGCACACACACACCCAAAGGAGATCCCAGCCAGACAGCTCCAGATGTGCGTCCCAAGCGGGTAAGGCTGTGTTTCTTGGGGCCTCTGTCCATGCGCCATCGATGTGGGTAGACGGTGGCCGCCGCGGTGTGCGAGATTGTGGCCGGAGAGGGCTGCCTGGGCATCGAGGACGGGAAGAAAGGTGTCGGTCGCAGTTAACGAAGCCTTCAAGCCACACAGTGCTTTTGGCAAGCTGTGCTGTTACCCTTCGTCCAAAGTGCTCTGCTGTGGCCGACGATTAGGGACGGCGCGGGACTGAGCGTGTGTTCAAGAGTTCCCAGAAGATGGGACGGGGTGTACTGTGCAGGAGGGCAATTGTCACAAGCATATTCTCGACTTCAATGCAGCACCTTAGATACAACGTCAGCGACAGAAATAACAGTTTGCGATATGAGAGATCGCAGTCTCGCATTCTGTCATGGCCATGAGTACTCGGCTCGCACACCCCGAGCATTTTCCCTTGTGAAAGGTACCCGTCGGTGTATCCATGATTCCATATGGCTATCGCGAGCCACCAACCGAGCACTGCCTGCCCTGGACCTAGAAAGGAGGGCATTCTAGACATCCATCACATCTGGCCATCTCCTCCACCCAACAGGGAGGGACAGGCATCCTCGCATTCCATCCAAAGCAAGACAAGGGTCCTAAAGATGCCTGCTCGCCTGCAGATCCTGATCCCCTGTCCACTGTCCGCAGCTCCTGGGTCCTGTCCCGTCTTCCGAACCCTAACCATTTCCTTAGGTGCTCTTTCTCACCACTGGCTCTGGGATTATATTATTGCTCCCCCTCGAGAATGCCCCCAAAGTTTCCCTACTCTCATCATCCCACTTCGGCATCCACTCCAAAACATCAAAACTGCTCCTGCTGCTTTGGAAACAAGGCACCGGTCAGTGCCTTACCTTGTCTGACTGCATTATACTTAATCTCACCCCTCGACCTCTCAAACCTTACTTTTTCTCCGGACCCTCATCAACTCTCAGATCTATATATTCTCCGCGCCGCCCGCCTCGCTCGTTACTTGCCTCCTGTCTTAGATCATATCAGATCAACATACTATCCTTCCGTGGACGATCATAGCCCTACCTGGTCTTCGCTTCGACCCGTGTGAAAGTCATTCGCCCAAGCTCCTCGTGTTGCTTAAAGTCGGCAGCTCCCCCAAGTAACTGGACGAGGCACTCCTGGAAATCAGCACCATCATCGAGTTGTTTTTCAATAGCAGAGGTATGGACGACTTCAACTTTTCAAATTTAGATTGAGATCGAGTATATTTACTAACTGGAAACTTAGTCGGCGAAGTGGCTTCGCTTCAAGACAAAATTCAGCCATCTCCGTCTTCAAACTCCACCAAAATGGTTTCAATTGCAGACCACACATTCCATATGTTATCGCGCCATATGAATACCGATAACGAGGAGGTCGACTTCCCTCTATATCCGGATCCCACCAGCCTTTTCTCGCATCCCTTCCAGCAGTTCAACCCAGTCCACAACAACTACAACATGGACGCGGCATACTCATATCCAAGAGCGAACGATGGACTCCCAGCGAGCACAGGAATGAGCTCCAATGGCATGTACGCTGAAGCTCCTCACTACATCGAGTCCCCAGAGCTTCACGCCGCTCCTTCCAACTACTCGACCGCATCTGGAGCATCAGCAGCCTCCTCAACGATGGGCTCCCCTCACTCAATCCACGGACAAATTGTCCCAGGACCTGAGTACGGCCTCGGCCTCACACCCAGCATTGTCGGTTTCGACACCAACTATGGCCATGGCCATGAGTACACATTTCAACCAGCACCAGGTATGGACGACTTCACATTAGAATTCATGCCAGCCAAACCCAATGGCTTTGTTGGTGAGTGTAAACAAGCTTCTAGATCTGCATCGCGTCAGCAGGGTTCGATCTCATCTATTGCGGAGTCTCATTCTTCTGTGTCTACTTTTGTCACTTCCCCGAGCACGGTGGACACTGCGAGAAACTCAGTCGCAAGATCTATGGCTTCGCCGAGCACTCCTGTCAGCGCAATCCGACCGGACTCCCGGGATGAATGTTTCAAATCTCCTTCTGTATCTGCTTTTTCTCCTTCATCTGCTTCGTCGCGGCGACCTTCGCTGGCTTTTGGCGCTCCTTTTTACGCTACACCGACTACCGCCGGTCGGATTCAAGACATTCGATCATCTCCCGTTTCTGCGACTTCTCAATCGCACGCATTCACTTCCGAGCCGTCGCAGTCATATTCAGCATATCATCCTCAATCTCCTTTCTTTTCTCAGTCGAGCGGCAATTTTGTTGCACCTCTTGAATCATCTTGTCGGTTTCCTCTGTCAATCCCGCGTTGTGCTTTGTCAATCCACTCAAGCGGGAATCGCGTGCTAACAGACCGCACTCCAGACCCTTCGATTTTGCACCCGCAATACACCGGTCGTCCCAACTCCGCGCAACAATCCAATGATACTTCGGTCTACCCACCACCGCAGTATCCCAACTCGCCATCCTTCTCCACGATGTCGAGAAGCCCTCGCCCACCACGAGGATCGCAATCACCGTATCCGAGCTCGTATGGCTCTTATCCTTATCCGCCGCCAAACCGCAGACCATCCCTCGCCCACTCTCACCGATCATGCAGCAGCCAAGATGGCAACTTCAGCAGCGAGGAGTCTAAGGAGAAGGGTCGCTGCACATACCCGGAGTGCGGAAAGGTGTTCAAGGATCTCAAAGCCCACATGCTCACACACCAGAACGAACGTCCCGAAAAGTGCCCGATTCAAACATGCGATTATCATATCAAGGGATTTGCTCGAAAGTACGACAAGAACCGACATACCCTGACCCACTACAAGGGCACAATGGTGTGCGGCTTCTGCCCGGGATCTGGATCTGCGGCCGAGAAGTCATTTAACCGCGCGGACGTATTCAAGAGACACTTAACCTCCGTCCACGCGGTCGAGCAGACTCCACCGAACAGCCGGAAGAAGACCTCTGGAAACATCAACAGCGCGAAGAAGCTGTCCGGATATGCGCCAGACGCCACTGGCAAGTGCTCGACTTGCTCGGGTACCTTCAGTAATGCTCAAGATTTCTACGAGCATCTCGACGACTGTGTCCTCCGCATCGTTCAACAAGAAGAGCCATCTGAGGCTATTAACGCTGCGCGCCTAGCAGAGGTTGAGCAGGACCAAGATGTGCACGAGACGCTTCGCAACAACGCCTTGCCGACCACCACCACCAACTTCTCAGCAGATGAGGAAGACGAGGAGGAAGACTTCGACGACGAGAACGACGATGACTTCACCCTACGCTCCAAGTCCTCGCGCAAAGGCCGCAAAGGCAACCCAGCGAACGGCGTCCAGAAGTCCCGCGGCCTGACGCACTCCAAGGGAGGCGTGACACTCAACACTAAGGGCCGCAAGAAGCGCAAGGATTACCCATCCTCCTGGGGATGCCCAACCTCGCAGATGAAGATGAAGAAGCGCGTCCTCTGCGTCTTCGATGGGCCACGACGGCTCTGGAAAGACGACATGATGCTCGACACGGACTATGAGGTCCGCGTCAAGCTCACGGACGAGAAGGCGTACGTCACGGATCTGGATGTGCAGACCATGCGTCGCGCGGATGCGTTCCATAATGCGACAGAGGAGGAGAAAGGCCCTTGGGTCGCGGATGATCTGACGGGCATGGATCTCGAGAAGTTGATGGAGGTTAAGCGCGAGTAAATCTATACTCCCTTCCTCTTCTCAGCCGGCTCTGAGTCATGAGATATGATTGATCGATGTGTTATGAAGATACCTTTCTCGAACTTACTTTTTGTCCATTTACATTTTATATTTTCCTTTTGGTTGTTCGGCATGGGCGTCTTGGATGGACTTGGGAGCGGGAGCGCACGATACCATTGCAAAGACAAAAGACTCTACTTCTCTTTCCTATATATCATCATCATCATCGTCATTGCATGTATGCATGGAGCATCATGACTGCGATCAGATCGGATTCTTTTCCCTTGGTGTTGATGCCAGCGATTTGTCTTCGGCCGCGGGCCGGTTCGTGGGATTAATGTTGGATGAATGAGATGGAAGGATCGAGTACCTAGCTAGCAGCAGGCTTTGGGTGGAAGATTGATGTGTTGGTAATATTAAGAATAATCTACGATATTCTTCATACCAGAACAGTCTTTGATGCATCGTGAACTGCAACGTGATGAACGATGACGGGATGGATGGCAATGATGAACTTCATGAGTGAAGAGGAAGAAGGAAGAAAGTGAAGCTGAGAAATCCAAAGCTGAAAACTGGCTCCGGGTGATCTGATCTTCCATCTGTAATAATCTCAAAACGCCGTGTGGTGGGGGCGGCCGCATCTTCATCCCCACTTCGACGATATTTCGACCCCTCCAAAGATTTTCTTTTAGACGTTGCACACGACTCCTGAACTCTCATTGATATCTTTCTCCATTCACTTTCTTCTACTCTTGCACGAATTCTCCGACGCCCAAGGCAAATGAAGAGCAATCAGCCAAACCCAAGCCACAAGCCCAACCAACCCTGAGCACAACATCAATCTTCGGCATCCGAACACCCTTCAACACCACCAACCTCTCAAATCGTCCATACACCTTATGCCTCCCTCTAGGACTTCACCATGCTAACAGACCGCATCCGCCTCTTCGGCCCCGAATCTACTGACCCAGAAGACATCCTCTCCAGCGCTCTATCCGTCATATTCCCAGACGATATCACGAATCAACACGGAGACGCAAGCAACTCAGTGATATACTTATCCCCCGCATTCGGGAGTATACATCTTTCATTGGCAGACCCGAAAAGCGAAGATACGAGGCTCTTTAGCCATTTTCTTTGGAATGCTGCTATATTGTTGGGAGAATACATTGAAGACGCGGTACAAGTAACGGAAAATAGAACTGGTCACCAAGGCTCGGCCGATGGAGGAAATGGTATGGGACATGGGATGGGTGCAAATTGGGGAATGAATGGAGAGAGAGGCTTGGGCGAGGGCGTGGACTGGAGTGTGAGAGGACAAAGAGTGCTGGAGCTAGGCGCAGGGACGGGACTTGCAGGCATAATAGCTGGATTGGCTGACGCGAAGGAGGTCGTTATATCGGATTATCCTGCGCCGGAGATACTGGCCAACATCAAAGCCAATGTGGAGAGGAATATAACGCCGAGACGAGAAAAGATGCCACACCTTGGACCTCTGTCAGTGGAAGGCCACGAATGGGGCATCCTCGATGACACATTCTCAGCTGACAACAACGGCAAGTTTGATCGGCTATTAGTGGCAGACTGTCTCTGGATGCCGTGGCAACATCAAAATCTCCACAAGAGTATAAGGCATTTCTTGAGTGCAGAAGGGAAAGCGTGGGTAATAGCAGGGTTCCATACTGGACGAGTGAAGATGAAGGGGTTCTTTGAGGAGAGTAGGTTAAGGGAAGAGGGGTTAGAAATAGAGAGGATTTGGGAGAGGGAGGCGGAGGGG
>AYLM01002479.1:0-15526 GCA_001625345.1 Cairneyella variabilis | reverse complement strand
GTCTCCCTCCTCCTCAACACCCCCCCAAGCCTCCTCTTCCTCCTAAAGCTTTCCTCAATATCCTCCAAGGACCTCCCCCTCGTCTCTGGCATACAGAATATGCAAACCACAGATGTGAGTAACGATGCGCTTCCGAAGAGAAAATACACGCCAAACGTCGATCTCGCAAGGAAGATAGGAGTCGTGAACGCAATAATCCAATTCACCGTCTGCATTCAAGTGTCAGCTACAATATTCAAAACCCAGGTTCTTTCCGACAACACTTTCAGAATCACCTCAACGACATCATGAGTAAAAGAATGAAAGGAACACCTACCCAATTCGCACTCAAACTCAAACTACTCGCACCAGCTCTAGTTTTCGCGCTCTGGATCTCCGAGACATAGACCCTGAGTCCCACACCCCAAGTAGCACTAAACCCAACGGCGAAGATATAAATGCAGCATATAACGACCCATCTCGTAGCACCACGATCGCTGTGCACGCTATCACTCGCATACAAACTCCCAATAGTAAACAGACAGACAGTCTGTATCAGGCCTCCCACAATAGCGGACGTGCTGCGATTCCATTTATCCGCGTACAAGAACGCTGGGATCGTGACGAGGAAAATGAGGAGCCCGGAGAGCCCTGAAGCGAGGAACGAGGATGTTGAGGATGTGAGGCCTGCGGATTTGAAGAGGAGGGGTGCGTAGTAGAGAACCCCATCAATGCCTGATGCTTGCTGCATGCCCATCAAAAACACTCCCAACCCGGTTTGTCGCCATGCATCGCGTCCAAATACCTCGAGTAAACCTTTCAAATTAATCCCTTTACCTAACACCTCACTTCCTTCTGCTGAGTCCGACGCTTCGATCTTCTCCCTCTCCCTCTCCTCAATACCTAATTTCTCCCATACGTTAACAGCTTCTACCTGTCGTCCACACGCACTCAACCACCTCGGACTCTCTGGCAAGAAAAGCAGGGTAGAGAGAGTGAAGATGAGCGCGATGAAAGCTTGCAGCGCGTAGGGGAGGCGCCAGGAGATGGAGGATGAGAGGTTGACACTGCCGTAGCAGATGAAGTAGCCGATACACAGAAACAGTGTCGTCATGAATTGGGGGATGGAGGCCAAGGTTCCTCGTTCTCGAGGGGGAGAGATTTCTGTTATATATCTGAACACACCATAGACATTAGTGAGAATCTCAAACTCAAAAGTAAAATCAAGCTCTGAATTTCAAAAGAAAAATCAAAATTGGAAATAAAATAAAACAGCTTACACCACAGAAGTGCTTAAGAAGAGTCCCTCCCCTATTCCTTTTATAGCTCGACCAACAACCAACACCCCCAACCTCACACTTCCTCCTTCCACCGCCGCCCCGATCCCATAAACTCCCGCGCCTATCGCAATACCCCGTCTCCTACCCACCGTATTCGCTACATGCCCTCCAAAAAAAGAAGACAACGCTGCGGGTATGAGGATCGTGGAGACGACGAGACCGTGCACGGTGGAGGAGAGAGGCCCGAAGGAGAGGGTGAATTGTGGCATGGTGGTTAGGGGGCCTATGGTGCCTGTGTCGAGACTAGGGAGGTGTTAGGAGTTGTGTGGGAAAGGGGAGATAGTGGATTGGAAAAGGGATGAAGAGATACCCGAAGAGAGCGCCACCTAATGAGACAAGGATTGCGGCTTGGATGTATTTTGGGATTTTCCGCGGGTTGAGGTAGTTAAACGCCATCTTTTTTCCTTTTTCTTTTCTTTTCTTTTCAGTTTTTGAGAGTGTTAAGATAATTAAAATGGAAGTATTTGAGGTTCTCAGGTGAAAGTATTTCTAATAAGAGTACTTTGAAAGAAGTTATTAATCCATGGAACAAAAGTGGGAGGACTTGACAATAATTTTAAGCGATGAGATGAAGTGAAGAGAGGACTTATATCAAAAGACATTGAGAAGAGATCATCATCAAACTGAGTACTTGCTCACATAAATCCAGAAAGAGAAAGTGACAGCAAAGCAATGTAGTACTCAGATACCGGTCAAGAAAAGTTGTGGACTATCTCAGCATTTGCAGAGAAATTCTTACAAGCCAGAGGCAAGTAAGCCGATTATAGTGGGGTGATAGAGGGGTGCAAGACTCCACAATAATCATGAAAGAGGAAACCTTTCCGTCAACTTAACACTTTCCAATGGACCTCTGATAAGAATGCCGCAACGTGGACCCTCAAGATGCTTAATTGGACGTCCGATGAAGATATTTGTGTGAAGACGATGTGGCTGCGGGTCTAGTTGATGTAGCGAGAGTTCGCCGGCATGGTGCCGAATCCACTTTGCCTCGCTTTGCTTGGCAGGGTCCGCCGCGGGAGGATGAAGGCATACCCGGCTGGTAGTGCTGACATGAAAGAGGTTTAGAGTAGTGTCTATTCATGACTTACAATATGTGTTACTTCTATCAAACGTGCCTGTCTCGTCGTTTTCCTGACCTTCATGTACATACCGAACACCTTCAACGCCAACCAAGTGTTTCCAACCTACACTCCAGCCATCTTTCTCTCTAGTCCATCCCATCATGTCCGAATCTCAATTAACCTTCTTCCCACTCCCCCCAAACTCCAAATCCGCTGTCAAGCTCCCATACCTCCCCACCCAATAATCCGTCAAATAATTGCTCCTCGGCTTCCACGGCGCCATACTCCCAGCCTTCGGCAACTGTCCCTTCGCCTTCTCAATATACGTCGAGCTCAAATTCAACACGCTCATCTGCTTCATGCCCTTCTCTTCAGCCTGCACTCGCGGGACCGCACTCAGCACTTGCTTCCCATCCATGTACTTAAGCAATCTGCAGACAAGCTTGGCTGTTGCGTCCGCGCCGAGCGTCCATGATGCGTTCGTGTAGCCGATGACGAATGCTGCATTCGGCATGTCTTGCAACATGACGCCTTTCCAGAGGAATTTGGAGGGGACGTCGACGGGATGCCCGTCTACGGACATGCGTGCGCCGCCCACGAGTTGCAGTTTTAGGCCTGTGGCTGTGACGATAATGTCTGTGTCTAGGGTCTTGCCTCCCTCAGTTTCAATCCCAGTCGCCGTGACAGTCTTGATGGTATCAGTGACCACATCACAGTTCTGCTCGCGCAGAGAGCGGAAGAAATCTCCATCGGGACAGACGCAGAGACGCTGCTCCCAGGGGTTGTATGCAGGCTTGAAATTAGGATCATGAGGGATGGAGGGCGGGAGAAGTTTCTCGGTGACGGCGCGGATGACTTTGCGTCCAGCATTGGGAAAGGCGCGGCAGAATTTGAAGAACATGAAGGGCAGGATGAGGAACTTCCAGCGGACGATGGTGTGCGCGAGCGAGGCTGGGAACCATTTACGGACGAAGTCTCCGGTAGGGTCGACGGATGGAAGGGCTAGGACGTAGGTTGGACTTCGTTGCAACATGGTGACTTTGGCGGCTTTGTCTGCGAGGCTGGGGAGGAGGGTGATGGCTGTGGCACCACTTCCAATGATGATTATCTTCTTTCCTTCGTAGTCGAGATCTTCGGGCCAGAATTGAGGGTGGATGACTTGGCCCTTGAAATTGTCGATTCCAGGAATGTCGGCTCTGAGAGGCTCCGAATAATCGTAGTATCCAGTGCTGAGAATGATGAATCGAGCTGTGAATACTACCTTATCGCCATTCGCATCCACGGAGAGTGTCCAGTTCTGTTGAGCAGTGGACCAATCAGCTGCTATGAGCTTGTGGTGGAACTGAATCTTCTTGTCGATGCCATGGATCTGAGCTGACTCTTTGATGTAGTTCCGGATTGACTCTCCATCTGCAATTGCCTTTGGCTCGGACCATGGTCGCCACGGGAAGCCGAATGTGTGTAGGTCTGAGTCTGATCGAATACCTGGGTAGCGAAAAAGATCCCAGGTACCTCCTATCGCGTGTCGCGACTCGAGGATGGTATAGCGGTAATGAGGCAACTCCGTTTGCACGCGATATCCCGCATTGATTCCAGAGATACCTGCGCCAATGATGATCACGTCGAAGTGAAGCTTCTCGGCAGTTGGTCTCTGAATGGAACCCATCCTCGCGGTTGTGAGAATTATATATAGAGAGAGGGGGAGGGAGAGAGAAAGAGAAAGAGAGAGAGAAAGTGAAAATATTTATGTGAGCTGTCTCAAGATGTCAAAACCGATGCCACTTTCACCGCTCGCGAAGACGCAGACGAAGACGGCAGCGGAAGGCAAGTTATGAAGCCTTCAGGACAAGTACCTCGCCATCGGAGGACAGGACACCGTGGGGGCCGTATTCTTGAACGTGAAACAAGTCGACCTCGGTGCAATGCTGGATATCTTTTCTTCTGTCGTTCGCAAGCCTGACCTGCCAGATCTGGGCACCGAATAACGATTTGAGACGAAAGATACCGAGGCCCATGCGTGGTTGATGCGCTCAGGGCTAAGGCCGTCTAGCCTATTAGAGTATGGAGGTCGTAGGCTTGCATCTGTGGGGAAGTCCCGGCGTCGATCCGACAAAAATTGGCCCGACTCCGTGAGATTCGTACTGTGTATGTATCACTTTCACTTCCTGCGGGATTTTGAAGCCTCCGTTTCCTGCTGGTGGTGAGGAGAGAAATTATGATGTTGAGGAGACAATTGGAAGAAGTCTCGAGGTGCTGCGATTTCGAGATGACCCGCAGATGCGGATGCAGACGCAGACGCAGACGCAGACGCAGACGGAAAGGCCCTACCTTCCGCCAGGTTTGGGTCTAAGCCCGCAGCAGCTAGACTCACGAGCTTGCTTAAGCAGAGAACCTTGAAGAACAGACTTTCGTCTCGCAAGACTTCCTTCATCAACTGAATCTCAGGGATGAGCATCTTGAAAAGTCCGGACTCCTCATTCACATGCTCTGTCAATATAAATTTCACCGAGGGGGAGTGACTCCCAGCGATATTTTGCTCACCACATGTTTCCTTCAGGACCTCGTGATTTGTGGTCCAAAAACCACAACATCTCATACGCTATCCTCCTTCCTCTTCCATGGCTCGAATTTAACTTTCTTCGAAGTTTCTAGGGCTTCAGGTGTCTTGACCATCAACTGCGATCTTTCAACGTACTCACACGTGACTTCTGAAGAGGCGGATCTTTACTCAACTGAATCGTTACTCATGCTGAAATTTTTGGCGATCAAGTACTTGCGCCAAAGAAAGGAAAATAAAGAGAATGTTGTTGAACTACCTGTCGCTTTCAAGTAAGTGAGAAAATGGTTGATCGTTAGTCGCTTGGTTGCATAGCATACCCATGTCTGTTAAGATTACGGGCAAGGGTAAGATTAAATGGCATGCAGAACGGATGAATTGGCGGCAGAATGAGTCAATTGATGATGGGACAATATTCTATGATGATGCAGAACAGAGTTTCCACAGTGTCCTTAAGTGATAATATCCACTCGCTTACTAAGCATCATCTTGACAATGTCGGCTGATAAGTAAGTAGCAAATCTCTTCCGAACCTCCAACCGGGTATTTTACTTCAATCTGTGCTTGCAGTCAACAAATCTGAGGCTTCAAACCCGGGTTGGATAGGGACACGTGGGTGGATTGCTTACTCAGACTGCTGTGTCACCTGCAGAAGTCCTTTGGCTGAGAGTGAGGCTGACAAGTCTTCATGCCCTTTCGTCCACTGTCCGGCGGCCGACGTTCGTAATGCTAATCCCTTCTTGAAATTTACGGCGGGTCCAATCAGAACCAGTTCTACTCTTGATATCACGCCAAGTCCAGTATATTTCCTCGAGCTACTCCCGTGCAAGTCCTGCCACAGAAGTTTCTCATGAGATATGCCAAGGCAGAAATCAGCAAATTAATACTACATATAAAGTCCAGTGCCTCTCAAAGGAAGATTGTCAGAACATCTCTAATCTATTTCCACCAGGAGCCCTCTAGTCTTCTGAAAACTTCGGGTTTATTCTTTCACAGCCTTGCAAAACGTACTCTACCGTCTATCCCAAGATGGCAACAGAGTATGACTTCGTAATCATAGGAGGAGGAACAAGTGGACTCGTGGTTGCAAATCGACTCTCAGAGGATCCGAACACTCAAGTTATTGTCCTCGAAGCTGGTGAGAATATCAGCGAAGACCCTCGAGCCAAGAATCTGGCTCTCTTCGGGGCTCTACTTGGGACTGAGAGTGACTGGGGCTTTCTGACTGAGCCTCAAGTAAGTATTCTGCATTTAAAACTGTTGCAGTGTTGAAAAAAAAACAGGAGCATCTCAATAACAGGCAAATTGGCCTCAATCAAGGCAAGGCACTCGGTGGTTCAAGTGTCATCAATGCGTGTGTGTTCGTCCCGCCATCGAAAGCTGTCATGGATTCATGGGAGAAGCTCGGGAATCCTGGATGGAACTTCGAAGCCATGAAACCATACTTCGAGATGTCTTACACGGCTCAAAAGCTGGATCCCGCAGTCAAAACCGCTCGCGGGATCACTTGGCCAGACAAAGAATTTGCCGGACCAGTGCAAACTTCCTATGGCGGCGAATTAGAAGATCCACTGGTGAAAGCATTCAATGATACCTGCGGAAACTTGGGATACCAGATGCACGAGGATCCATATTCTGGCCCAGCAAACTTCGGATCCTTTGCTAATCTCAACACTGTTGACTCCGCGACTGGTGAACGCAGCTACTCAGCAACGGCACACTACGTCCCGGCATCCCATCGAGCTAATCTCAAAGTCCTCACTGGTTGCTTGGTCGAGAAAATCCTCTTTGACAACGGCGACGATGGACTTCAAGCTGTTGGCGTCAAATACCAACACCATGGGAAGACTGACGAAGTGAAAGCCAAGCGAGAAGTGATATTGGCCGCCGGTACCATCCAATCACCCAAAATCCTAGAATTATCAGGAATTGGCAACTCAGAGCTCCTGAAGCAGCACGGCATCGAAGTTCTACACGACAACCCAAACGTCGGCGAGAATCTCCAGGACCACCTCACAACCCGACTCGGCATCGTTGGCTTCGGGCTCACAGAACCAGAGAACGACCTAGACCTTGTTAGTCTTGCAATGAACCGTTATTTTGCCATGAACCCTCGGATCACGCTCGTCGGTGTACCGATGATGGCATACCTCCCCGTGATCCCGCTTCTCACGCCTTCCGGCCAGGAAACACTGAAACATCTGCTCGATGAGCACATTCCTCCCTCAAGCAATCCATTAAAAGAACAATACCACACCCTCGCCCGCGCACACCTCTCATCCCCCAAACAAGCCTCAGCTACGTACCTCAGCGCGCACTTCCGTACACTCCCAATTGATGATCAAAAAGTAGTAGACGGCCGCACACTTAGCGTTGTGCTCTCGCATCCTCTGTCTAGAGGGAGAACGCATGTGGTCTCCTCTTCCCCTGAGATTAAGCCTGCAGTAAACCCAAACTACCTCTCCCACCCCCTCGATCTCGAGATCTACGCGCGGCATATACAATTTTCCGAGACCCTTTGCTCTTCTCCTCCATTCTCCCTTTGCCTTCACCACCTCAGCACGTCACAAAACCTCCCAGTCTCACCACGGCATGATTACCTGCAAGATCTTGAGGTAGCGAAAGAGTACGTGAGGAGAAACGCAATAAGTCAATGGCATCCGACGAGTACGTGTAGCATGTTACCGAAGGATAAAGGAGGCGTGGTGGATGAGAGACTTAGGGTATGGGGAGTCAAGGGGCTGAGGGTCGTGGATGCGAGTGTGATGCCGTTGATTCCGGTAGCGAATACGGTGGCTACTGTGTATGCTGTGGCGGAGAGAGCGGCGGAGTTGGTGAAGGAGGACTGGGCTAAGAAGCTTTAAGATGAAATGTAGTACCAAGAGACTACTTAAGCACTTCGGCACTTTCAGGAACTTGATTTTCTGGCGAAGGATTGGAAGATGACGATTATGGATAGGGAAGGTGGTGGCTTCCCAGTTTCTCCACAGAGTTGAATATAGAGGAATTTATATACTACTTTTTCGCTGGCCTTGTTCCTCTTCCTTTCGTCCTCCAAGGCAGCCGGTATAATAAGTTTTCAAGAACTGCTGTCATTCTGTTTGCTGTCAAAAATAGCGCTTCTGTCAAACTTCAAATCATCATCACTATCTAACACTTCAGATCCTTTAGAATGCCTGCAAAATGACGATTGGCTTTATATAAGTAATAAGTAAGAGGACACAGAGAACGTGAACAGTGTAAGGCTGGTAGATAGAGCGGTTAAACTCTGGCAAATTGGGACCATGAGACCATGAGACCAGTCAGCAATATCGATACAATGTACTGTGTGAGGTGAGCTCGGAGCAGGGGATTTATATTACTATGAGAAGAGACTGAAGAGAATTTTCATTAAGCCAGTACCCAGGTAGCAATTGTAGTATTACTAAGGCGTCTAGGGTGCAATTTACAATTCTGCTGCCTTTACAGAAATCTTCATAGCAAACAAAGTACGAATCCTCTGGATAAATTCGATAGGTTTGAATCACGCTACATTCACTCCCTTTGAATTTCAACTCAGCAATCAAAATCACACCACAAAGTATATAATCCTATGCACGGGCCTCAAAGTTCTCTTCTCCTCAGCAATTGTCGCATCTTGAAGAAGAGATGTGATGGGGGACGGCAGACGCTTGGGTTCTGTCGCGAGTTGAGACGACTATATGCTGGGCTACCTGGCTTGAGGACGTTAAGCGAAAAATATGAAATGCTGTAGGAGTTGTGGAGATATCAGAGCAAAACTTTTGTCAGATGGTTGATCGCTGTATCCATACTAAGGCAAACGACGTGGTGGAGGAACAACTGCACCTGTAGGGGATACAGGATCTCAGTCAACTACAGCGACAACTTCCTCTGCGGCATCGACATCAATGTCTGGCGGTACATCCTCTGGGGCCAGTCCTAAGCCAAGCGGGGATAATTGGGGTGGCTATTTCTGCGAATTGCAGCATTTCTAGGTTTGATATTCGGTATTGGGTGGAAGATATAGAAATATAGCGAGGAGAAAAATAAGAAGGCGGAGGTTCTAGCTGGAGCAAGTTATTCAAAGGTCTCTTAGAAAAACGGGACGCAAGTGAGAAATGAAGAGGTTGACTTGAGCATTTTGGAGAGGGACCGCTATCCTTTTCCAACGATTCGAGAGGAGCACATTCCATTTCGATAACCCAGAGCAGGTTTCCTACTGCCAGATGATTTGCGGTGACAGGGTCAGGGGGTTCCAACATCACCGCGAGTCGATTTTGTAGCGCAGAGGGTTTTCTTAAGCATAGAATGGCATGATTGATACCCCATAGCTAGTTTCATCTTGAGAAGAGTCATCTTCATTTGAGAAGACTAGTTCGAAGTATTTGCACTCTGTAATTATGATCAACAACTGCTTTCTTCAAATAAATGCTCAAATTCCCCTCTCTTTAGCAAAAGAGTCATAGTAGCGATGCATTTCCGAGCCAGCCTTTGCATACCCGCACTTTTGATAGAAGCCTTCATTTTTGGGAGAGCAGTCAAGGATGGTCTATGGATACCGTCAGCAGTGAATTATCCCCAACCTTAAAAGAGGGTGAAGATGCCTTATAGCACCCAATATTCTCAGCAATAAAATCCAGAGCATGAATGAGCTTCACACCCAGCTTCTTCCCCTGCTGATCTGCAATGACTGCGATGTCCTCAATGTGACCCTGCATCCCCAACTTGTACAGACTATCAAGACTATCAGCTTTTCCACCTCAACAGATTTTTCATGCATACTCACAACTTCTTCTCAGCAAACAGCGTCCCCGTAGCGATGATCTTGCCACCGTCTCGATTCTCATCCACGATTACTGCCACGAAGTACGTGCCATTGCAGCTGACCATCCAATCATACCGCTCTGTCCACTCAGCTTCTGAGATCTCGCCGATGTATGCAAGATCTCGGAGAACATCCAGGTGGCCGTTTTTGAAGTCCGAGCGTTGGAGAGAACGTAGGGTGTAGCCTTCTGGCAGGGAAGCCTGGACTTCTGCGGAGATGAGAGTTGATGAGAAGACAGGCGTCTCTGAAACCATTGGCGAGATGGTGGTAGGTGCAAGACCACTTGATGCGATGCAGAGAAAGCAGTTTATGCACAATTTTTGGTGTTGAGAAGCCCGATATTTTTCTTCGTTGCAAGTCGAGGCAATGAACGATTGAAGTTGAGGTCCCGATGGAGGGGTACCCGCTTACAGGGCCTTGTGGGGATTTACCCCACCATTAGCCATTGCGATAGCGGGCAGCATCAGCAAGGTTCCACGGGAAGCCAGGGACTCGTGCATGCAGAAGTTTTACATGCCACAGTAGTGGTGATGGAACGTTACGCAAATATCCCTACAGCAAAATCAAGTCATAATTAAGTGGTCGACTGTACAGCTCCGTGGGTTTACCACTGTTGCTGCTGGCCATTTACCCAATGATGAAAATTGACCAATATGCTCTGACACTCATATCTACTAAAGGTGCTTTCTCAGGGCTTTGCTCAAGTAGAAAAATATGAAGGCAGCAGAATCGACAGCCCGGTCTAACCTTGGCCCCTTTTTAAGCGATGCAGGAAAACAAAAGCTCATCCTTACAACACTGAATTACGGTTCGTGCAGGTAAACTTGCTTTGTTTAAAAAGCCAATTCACTTTTCAATTTTCTCAACAACTTTCCTATAAAGATGGACTGCTCAGAGGTTCACAAGCCCAAATCAGGAAGACAATACACTGGCAAGAGCACACTTCCACAAGTCTTGCATTCTTTTGGGTCAGGAACATGAAGATATCAGTCCTGAGTTTCAGAAGATGGCCACACAGAACCATTCCCAGCAATTGTTCCCTTTTCATCTTGCTCTCCTTCGCCTCTTCATAACCCCTCAATTTCCCCATTGCCTTGCGGTCCAGAACCTCAAAAATTCACTCCACCTTCTCCCTCTTGCCCCCTTTTCTTCAAATTCTCCTTCGCCCTCTTCATTGTCCCCCTCAATCTCTCCGTCGCCTTACTATCCAGAAACTCAAAAATCTTCACCACCTTCTCTCCACTCTCATCCATATCAAGAATGAAAATATATTCCCCCTTATACTCCCACTCTTCCTCTGGAAGTCCATCATCCTTTACATAATCCCAAAATTTCGTCTGGCTTGTTGCCCAAATGGCCACCTGCCTCTTCTCTCCATTCTCGAAAACTTCCTTGGGAGTGACGGCGAAGCCCTCGAGAAGCTCTTTCAGGCCAGTGAGGTGCGCTGCGAAGGCTGCATTGTCCTTCGGCGGCGGTGGGGAGAGTGATGCTGGCGCGAAGGTGTGGATGCAGTTTGGGGCTCGGAGACCTACTAAGGTTTCGGCGTCCAGTGTCTTGAATCCTTCGATGAAGCGCAAGGCAGTATTCCTGACAGTTGCTGCCATTTTGCTGGTGTCTTTCAGCGACATAGTGATTGTTTGCTCTGCGATGTACTGAGAGGACTCCAAGGAAATTTATGCTCTTAGCTCTGCTGGAGTTAAGAGCTAAGTCCGCGCTAGGCTTCATCCGCGGACCGTCCGCGGATTTCGATAGATTACTCTTTGTGAGAAGGATCAGCGAGCAGGAAACATGAACGAGGATGGGGTTGTGGAGAAGGAGGGAGGAGGAGTATGGTCCATGGCTGGCAAGAAAGGGCTGCCCAGGAGCTACAGTAGTCCATCGGGGATCTTCTGGACTGAACCTCTTAACGCCGAAATTTTTTCCTTTGGGAAGCTCCTCCCCAGCTCAGGCCTCAGTAGCTTGCTAGTCACGAAGCCAATAATTCAAGATGCTGCGTACTACATCTCAAAGGCTCCGAGTTGTATAACCGTCTCTTCTGAAGATGCGTTCTTTCAGAACCGAGAATAGTATAGTTACTAGGAATTCCTGGATTGCAATCTGCCATGTGCCTCGTAAGTTAGAGTCCTCTATAAAATGGGTTTCATTGTTCAGTGAGAATGCTTAATAAGGTTTAGATATATGAGAGTTCCCCAAAATTACCTTAAGATGCTTGGATAGATCTCAATGCTACTGACCTAAATGGGCAACATATTGAATTCGGTATTCGGTTAGCAACATTTGTGCTAGATGCTGAGAGTCTACTAACATGCAAAGGCTGTTTCATCATCGGAATCTCGACACTTCCTGACCCTCAGTCTCCTGTAACCCCGAGCCCTCTGTGGCTCAGGGTAGCTTAGGTTCAGCTTAGATTTGACTTAGGTCTACTTAATCTTACAACGTAGGTCTGCTCAGCCTGCCCGACTCATCTTATCCAGAAATGATGTCAACATTCAAATGTGGCCGACTAGCCCCTGGATTCAGAGGGTCTATAGGGTCTTATATACACGTGAAATGGGACATAAGTGAGCAAGTATCAAGTGAGAATGACTCCTGTAGGGGGTATGACACATCGCTGAGACGAGCCTAAAACACCCTCAGTTCCAAACTGTGACAAATGATTTACTTTTGACGAGGCGGCTCGAATGTGCTTCTCCCGCCTCCTGGTTACTACGAGTTCCAAATCTATTAGCACTACCTCCGTACGTAACTTCTGCAACCTCTTCCACTAAATGATCTCGGATGTTTAAGAAATTATATTAAAGATTATATATAAAACTTTGTTAGAGAGCAACTCAAACTCGAGGAGAAGGGTAGGACTATCTATGGCTTTAATATATTGGTATAGGAGAAGCTGTATTTGCTGGCATGTACCACGCAGTTCGCTAAAGCAAGAAGTTATAAGAATGGGGACTTCAGATTCACAGGATATGACCGAGGTAGCATTTGGGTATTATCATTAGTGGAGCAATAGGCTTCTTAAGCTAAACATTTATCTGATTTAATTTAAGCAGAATTGTTTCAATGAACCTGACTCCTATAAAAATTCCCCCGTTGTCCGAAGTCTGGCTCTCGTCGCCGAAATTCCCATTGTCTTCATCTAAACACGTTAGACATGTCACAACTACAGCCGAATACATATCTCCAATAGTGATTGGTAGCTGCGTCCTCGCGAGATGAATGAAGTACTCCTTAAGTTTGAGGGCCATTATAGCTGCACTCTTAGCCTCTTCCGGCGATGTAAGAGCTCCGGTGCTCTCGACCCACTTTATAAACTGCCTATGAGCATCGCCGTATTGAGGCTGAGGATTTCTATCGGAAGAGTACGACACGAATGACTGCCAAAGCCCAATCTCGAGGAGGCAAACCCCAAGGCTGTAAACATCATGTTGCATCTTATACGCCTCCTCAGGGAATTCACCTTACCGAGATGGGTGTCGATATAAATTCCGCTCCCACATGGAGTCTCCTACAAAGCTTGTACCTCCCTCTGCTGACCGGAAGTTATCGAACCCAACGAGGAAGGTAGAGAATCTCGATTTGAGATTCTCGAAGAGCAGAATAGTCTCAGGAGATATATGCTTGTGCACAAAATTCAGGTTATGCACATAGCTCACTGACTTAGCTAGGTCCTTCGCAATCAGGAGCCGTCTTGATAGAGAATAGTGTAGCTCTCCATTTAGGTTCTGGCGGAGACTCTGGAGCACTTTTATAGAGTCGGGGACACGGAAAATAAAATCGAAACCCTGAATCTGCTGTCCATGTTCGTCAAGCACCTTCATTACACCTTTGCACTTTAGTAATCCGAACGTCCACGGGTCGGCGCAGGCCAATTTTCGAGCCAATGTCCGAACGTCACTATTCTGGGCGGAGAGGCTTCGACTACCCTGACACAGATATCGCTCGATGATGAACCATTTCCCTTCTCGTTGAGCAGCCTGTGCGTTGGAGAATGGAATAGCGATTTTGTGCAGCTCAAGAATAGGTAGAAAGACAGATTGTTGTTGGCGAGGCTCTACACGGAGTGCATCGAGCAAGTTCATTGCGAGAGCGATCGGCGACTGCTCTTGGTCTCCCCCTCCAGATTGCGAGGTTGAGCCTTGACCTTCGATTCCATTGTCAGACTGCTCTTGTTGCATTTTTTGGGCCGCTAGCTCCTGGTCGATGATCGGATTTGCAATGCGCATAATCAAGAAACATGATGGGTCGAATCGCCGCTGCCATTGCTCTAGATCCAAGATCATGGTATGTAATGCGTCGCGTTGCATCACATATTTCCAGCGTCGGACCTTGATGAACGATAGATATGGCCCCTTTGCCTGGGTCTTCGTCACAACTTTGTTGATCGTGGTTTGCGCCAGAGACAGCTTCGTCGCAAGAAGCCCAAGGATTTCATCTTGAACACGGCAGTGTTCTTCGTCCAAGGTGTGCGCGATTTGCTCGATACACTGAAGCTGATGCTTGATTCGCACCCACGATCCTTGAACTTGTATAGAAAGTTCGTTGAGCTCTGCTTCTGCCAGTCGAAAGTGTTAGCATAGTTCGACCAAAACGGCGCCGTAACTAGTATAGCCTTGTCAGCATTAATTTCATAATCATCCGTAGAGTCCTTATACCCGAAGCAAAGTTTCACAGTAGAGAGAATGCTGACGGGATCCATCTGCCGGTTTGAAAGCAGACTTCTGTGCGCAATATTGAGGTGTAGGGTGCATTTTGCATATAGGATTCACACAGCCAACGTCATCACCTACCTGAGTCTCAACTTTTCGACGCCGTTAAGCGTCGCCAATGAAACGCAACGCAACGTTTCAGCCTCGCGGCTCTTAACTGTGGGCTTACTCGTCGCCTGATACTCGCCGGCTGGACAAAAACCCGACGTCGCTGCTTATCAAAACTTATTGTAGCATGAAAAAAAGAGGTGATTAGCAGGATATCCCTCTGGAACATCTGATCTACTACGAGTTAGTAGCGCTGATCTTTAAATATAAGAATAACTCATCCCCCAGACTCCTCTTTAATTAAAGAGATTTAAAGAGAAATAAATATATATGTCTATCTTTATTCCCTAAAATTTTTAGAACAGAATTTAAATTATCTATGAAAGACTTTACTCATCCACCTCCCAGATCCGGACCTTACCATTCTCGCCACCTGATGCGAGCCGCCGCCCATCAGGTGAGAAGGCGACTGACTCGACCCCGCTCTCGCTCTCGCTCTCAAGCACTTGCACCTGCTGAAGCCTACCCTGCTTATCTGCCTCCCAGAGCTGGATTTTACCACTCCAGCTACCTAATGCGAGCCGCCGCCTATTAGATGAGAAGGCGATTGAATAGACCTCGCTCTCGCTCTTAAGCACTTGTACCTGCTGAAGCCTACCCTGCTTATCCGCCTCCCAGATCTGGATTTTACCACTCTCGCCACCTGATGCGAGCTGCCGCCCATCAGGTGAGAAGGCGATTGAATAGACCCCGCTCTCGCTCTTGAGCACTTGCACCTGCTGAAGCCTATCCTGCTTATCCGCCTCCCAGATCTGGATTTTACCACTCCCACCACCTGATACGAGCTGCCGCCCATCAGGTGAGAAGGCGATTGACTCGACCTCGCTCTTGCTCTTGAGCACTTGCACCTGCTGAAGCCTACCCTGCTTATCTGCCTCCCAGATCTGGATTTTACCACTCTCACCACCTGATGCGAGCTGCCGCCCATCAGGTGAGAAGGCGATTGACTC
>AYLM01002478.1:0-38845 GCA_001625345.1 Cairneyella variabilis | reverse complement strand
TGCGAGCTGCCGCCCATCAGGTGAGAAGGCGATTGAATAGACCTCGCTCTCGCTCTTAAGCACTTGCACCTGCTGAAGCTTACTCTGCTTATCCGCCTCCCAGATCTGGATTTTACCACTCCCACCACCTGATACGAGCTGCCGCCCATCAGGTGAGAAGGCGATTGAATAGACCTCGCTCTCGCTCTCGAGCACTTGCACTGGCCGTAGCTGAGATTGCAGTTCCCTTATTGTAGCTGTACTACTAGGAAAAGAACCGCTTAAATTCTCAAATGGGATATGATTTCGGATAGATAATGTAGAAGGTTCGTTAGTCGAAGTGCTCCACTCCTTACTCCACTGTCCAGAGGATAGAGGAATCATTGTTTCTCCTCGATTAAGATTTTGAATTCACAAGCGTCAGCTTTACTATATAATCAGCGGAGTAAGTGCTGTACCTTGTAGTTGGCTCTGAATCCAAAGCGGGCATGAGAGCCTCTTGTGTCCGAAACCATACGACTTCCAGTACTTGCTGTGAGGTCGGGCGATGACGCGGAGAAGCAGCCATTGTCTTCACTACAAATTCGGTACATCCCGAACTCATCGACTTGTCGACAGGGAAGGGCGACCCGCGTACGACGTAGTCAAACAACTCTCGCCCAGGTGGGAATGGTAACCGACCGGTAACTATTCGGAAAGTGATTGCGCCCACAGCCCAGATGTCTATAGCAAAGGAAAAGGTGTCTTCATCTTCTTCCATTGATTCAGCCGTATAGATGCCCCTAACCTCGGGTGCAAGGTAAGGCTCTGTACCAACACGGGTTCGAAGAGCCGTGGTATCTATTCGTTTGGTAATACCAAAATCGGCAATTTTGACCCACCAATCAGGCCCGCTGTGCAGTACTAAAATATTCTAGTTGTGTCAAGTCAGTCGAGAGACATGCCAGAAAAAAGTGGGAGAAATGGCCAACAGGGATCTATTCTATCACTCACACTCGGCTTGAGGTCTCGATGAGCAAAGTGGTTATCGTGCATGAATCTAAGGCCTTCCAACAACTGTTGTGTGATCGTCCGCGCCTCAGCTTCACGGACTCGTGTTGTGAGATAACCCTCCAAGTCGCCAAGTGGAAGGTACTCCATTGCAATAAAGACCGCATTGTCGTTTTCGTACCAACCGAACGAGCGAACAAAGCAATGCCGATACTATTAGCGGTTAGTAAATCTCTATTGTCTAATACATCGAGCGCAGCCTACTTTCTCCTGGGAGAACTTGGCTATTGCTTCGAGCTCCCGGTAGTAGTAGAGAGGCTCATTGACTGTCCCCTTCACTGCCCCCTTCCTAAGTTCTTTGACGGCTCGAAGTTTCCCCGAACTAGGGCCTACAGTACATTTCTCTAGCCACACTACCCCGTATGATCCCCTGCCTAGTTCTTGTGTACGCTCCCACTTTTCTTGAGCCTGGGTCCGCCGCTGCCCCTTCGAGGGATTCGAGATGAAGATCTTTTGGACGGTGTAGTCGGCGAAGACATCGATTTCAAGCTTCGAGTCGGTTATGAGGTCTGAGATGATCGGCTTCATCGTCACTTATTAGTGCAAGATGAATCGTCGATCAATCGAAGTGCGGGGGTGCTGCTGCCACCGCTGCAGCCTTGGGAGGGCACCTCGGAGCATCTGCCGTTAACTGACTCGGGAGAGGAGCACGGGCAAACGTCTTGGGCTAACGCTGCCCCTTGACAGATCTTGCAGGTTATCGAGATAGATGCGATGACGTTAGGCCGTGTCATAGACGAGATATGCTTGTGGAGGTCGTATTGTCGGCTAAGGTGAACTGCACGTCAGGCTGGCACTCCATCAGAATGCGCCCGGGGTTTAGCCACTTACAGCGCCCCGCCACGCTAGCACCGCACTACTTCATGAATACTTAAACACTCGTTCGTGGAGCAAGTACGAAGTACTACAAGGAAAACGGTTTCAACCCTGCCTCTAGAGTAAAAGGTCAGCAGAGCTATTGGGAATATTGCATTACTGATCCATCGTGCGTGATACCTGGGTCTATCTGTGGTATATTTATTCTTTTCTCAGAGGGGTCAAATTCGATGTGAAGAGAGCCCCCTCCTATTTTAGAGTGGCTTACTAGCATGCTTCAGGGCTTAGGACTCAGCTCAGGTTAGAACTCCGGCTGCTCAGGTTTAAAGACGGGAATTGAAAATGCTCTTGTCGAGATTCCGATATCGAATAAAGTGTTACGGGTGTATGATATTCTGGGGGAAAATGGCAGGTAGAGCCTTATTGAAACGTGGTTGACAACGCCGGCCTTGCTATAAGTAGAGTATGCTGGATTGGGATGGACTAGTAGCAGAGAGGTACTCAAATATCCTCTTGAGCTGAAGTGTACATAGATATAGAGAAACACAGTCCGGTTCTTTATAGAATCACAGTGAATCTTTCCATAACAAGGCCAGAGATAATCGCTTAGCATGATGATGGCTGGCCCTGCTGGAAGGGGTGGAAGGACCCTAAAGAAGCCTTGCGGAGGGATCTGCATAAGGGAAGCTACACCCGAGTGTTAAAGTGCATGGACGTAATCTTAAAATTCGTTTTTCCCCACCCGTTTTAAGTGCGACGTGCGAATTTCGTGATTCTACACCAACTTACCCACACATTCTATTTATACACTCCTTTATTATATACCCTATTAGTCTATACACCTTCCTATAGACCGCCTTAATAACTAACATACGTGCTAACCTAAAAAGGTATGTGTCATGGTTAGCTTTACCGTTGCCACCTCGCTTAATAGCCGAACTCGGAATAGGGGAACGTACTAGACCGCGCTGAGCGGCCTAGGCTGACAGTAAGGGGAATATTCTAAACCGCGTATGAAAGGAAGCGGGCTAGACAAAGCATTAGTTATGTATTTATTCTAAGGCTCTTACCCTCAAACTTCCTTTCTTCTTTCCTTAGTTTAGAATCGTCAATAGACCTGATTCTACGATACTCCTCACAGAGCCTTGATTCTAGTGCCGTGACAATTATAACCTAAATAATTATTAGTATAAAAGAGCTTTAATTAGTGTATAATTAAAGTTACTAACCTTTAAAGAAGAGTAAGTGATTATTTAATAACGAAGGAAAATTAGTCGGATTCGTTTTATATTAGTGCACAACTATAAAATTCGCGTGTCGCTCTAGAAATGAGTGAGGAAACCGAATTTAAGATTACGTCCGCGCACTTTAGCACTCGGCTGCAGGGGCGCAGGATGGCACGACACACGGCAGGAAGTCTAGACTGCCAGAGGGAGCTGAAGCCTGACACGCAGAGTCGCTTTCTAATACAGAACCCAGCAGAGGACTGACCATCCCCAATATCACTTCCATTGGACATCGACCAAGATCACAAACAACAGTTCACCAACATGCAAAACACCCAGCGCCGAGCAAAACAAAAGCAACCCCACAACAACCCCCCTTCCGCCATGAACCACCAAGCAAATTGAGCCCAATGCCGCGATGTCATGGATAGGGATTGGACTTTAAGAATGAAGAACGAAAGGGGATGACATACCGATGATTAGAGGAAAGGGACAATGTCGAACAACAAAGCCCAGATGCCACGACCATGCTCAATCACGTCTCGAGAGCAGCTTCCACGCGAATTCGCTCTCAATACTTTCACGATGCGTCCGAGACACCCTCGAAAGGATACACTCGGAATATAATAGAAGGGAGGGAGACTGATGGAGTACTCTGGATCCTAGACAGCACCATCTCGACGACGAGTCTTGATCCGGAAGTCGAAGGGATGCACTTCCAACCATAAACCAACTGTTGGCGGGGCGAATAGCAGCCAGCCGGATGTCGTGGTTGAGGTCGACCGGTCTGCTGCGGAGCGAATTGGAAACCATCGCATAAGGCCTCAAGTCAGGAAGAGCCATTTCAACAATTGCGCAGAGGGGTAGAAGACAAACATTACACGTCGCGGCCATGCACGAAGCCCACGACGTTGGAGCTTGCGGTAATCAATACACTGCCTTTGTTTACGCTATTCAAGCTGTTCTCGAAGAGTCGTCACTCCTAGTTCGGTACTCAAGCTCGCCATTGCTGGACCAGTGTCTGGATGGGGTGAAGTGGTAGTTACCACCTGGTCACGATGGACTGGAAGCCATACGGCACAGATCCAGCGTTTGTACCATTGTCAGATAACAACATGGAGAGGTTATACCGTTCTTGTACGAAGACTCCATGAAAGTCCTTGATTCATGGGTATCTTTGATCCCTGAATGTCTGCGATCACTGGGTATCTCTCCCAAGTGACATCGAAGCATCACCAGATGAACGGTGTCAGGCGTCAAAGGCGACGGCGACTTCCAGATAAACCATGGTACTATCGACCCATTGGGAGTACTTTTGCAAGAGTCCGGCTGTTGCAGCAGCCAATACATCTGCGACAACAGTTGCCTCTGAATCTGTCATGGTCGGCAGGACGAAGGCTTGTTGCTCAGCTCTCAGCCACGTTGCTTACGAAGCCAAACTAAGATACTGTTTCCAGATAGTCTTCTGGAACGATTTCACAGACGTGCAACAGTGTGAAGCATGGCACCAGCATGCGATAGGGGCCACGGGATATCAGCCGAAGGGAAAGATTCTGAGATGCAGCTACGACCTTGATATTGATGTATCGTATGACAGAATCTTCCACGAACGCAACCAAGACACGTTGGCCACCTGGGTCAAGAGCAATATCACAGCCGCCGTTGCATCGTGGAACACCATCGCCTTGAGGACCACTTCGTCACTCACAGCTTCTTGTGAATCGACAGTGGAGGGACGTTGAGATGAATGGGGAGATCTTGTGATGTGATCCATGTGAGAGTGCTCGCACTTGGAATCATTCGGACATGCACGATGAACACCGGTTTCCTCAAGAAGAGGTCAAGACGGGGACGCCGAGAGGAAAGTATCACCCAGCAGTTTGTTCCCAATGAGGCTACGATGGAATTGATCGATCAGGGTCCTGTCGAAGCGAGTTTCACTACTCGACTTGTGTTACTCGGCGCGTCAATTGAAGGCAAGTTCAGACGAAGAAGTGCGTCGAAGAACGTAAGAATATCGGATAGTCGGAGCCTCTCGTGCTCGTGTATTGCATTACCAGCGGTTGTACCGGATTCTGCAAGAGGAAATGCACCATAACACCATCAAATGAACGGCATAAGCTTCAGGCAAGCACCATTTTCCACGCCTGGAGGTATGAGCCAGCCATGACGGCGGACGTTCAGCAGATTCAATCTCCACGCTAATTGTTGAACTGGATCGGAGATCTTTCAAAAAGATTCTAAAGGCGTTGTGGAACAAGGTGATGAAGTTGCGTGTGGCTTCTCAGCCAAAGACTTGTGTCACTTGCTTCTGATGAGAATGTTGGGAATGAGGGTGCCCAGGTCTCCAACGGACTGCCGCAACTCGAGGGTCGATGTTTACCTTCATTCAACCCCAGTGAAACCTTGTCTATCTCCCTTTCATTGTCCTTTATATCTTCTTGTCGTTCCCCCCTTTCATCCAACTTTCTATCTCGTCGGTGGCTGCGATTTTCATGACTTGTAGACTTGGCATCGGGGTGTCGCCGGCTCGGCCTGATATGTGGGATGTGCGACAGCGGCGCTCAATATGCGCAGACTTTCTAAAGGAAGTGCAACCGCCACTTGTACGAAAGGACCACCTGGCACCGGGGTTGTGTCTTCGGGAGTGGTAAGAACGTGCAGGATGCTACACTGGCTTACATGCAACCAGTGCGCTTAGAGCTCCATGAAATTGAATCCAGGGATACTCAGATAGTTGAGATATTCCGGTACTTGGTTTATTCAGATCCTTGAGAGGCTGAATAAGAGACGTGAGACAGCGCAAGTGCGACTCTGGAAATTCTCGGACAGCGAAAACCCCTACCAGTCTTTCGGCTACGGGTTGAGGAACTCTTCGGGGTGAAGAACTGTTCGGCCTTTTCACCTAGGTAGAGCGTGGTTACCCCATTGGGACGCTCGGCTGCTGAGTGGTCAGGCGCCACTCTAGCTTCTCTGCCGTCTGAGTATTTCAACTCTGAAAGTTTCTCACAGAATTGAAATACTCTCCTCTCCGTCTCACGCCCGGTCACGCCCATAGTCATCAAAATGCGTTTCATCGTCATCACTGCCGCTTTCTCGACCTCGTTGGCCGCACCCAAAATTCTGGGCGGTCTTCTATACCCAATCGGAGAGCTCCTGAACCACATCCTTCCGGAATTAGGTGCAAACGTCCCTCCCGCCCTCATGACCAAGGATCCGTCCCCCGACTGCGCTAATGTCAACGGTTGCACCGTGTTCTGCTGTGCATCGACGATCCAAGGAGCACAACCGCTTATAGTTCTGGCAGCCAACGCCGTCAACTATTACCTCGATCCCAACAGCAACAACTGCATTGGAGGCAAGTCCTTAAATCCTTCCTTGCATTCTGCATGCTCTTCATTGTCATGGACTGACTTCGATGGAACAATAGCCAAGAAGATGTCCAGTTGAGCGACACCTGCAACCCAGGCACCAAGCTGTGCTGCCAGGCCGATGTTTTGACACAGGTGAGTCCTAGCAGCACCAAATTCTCGTGGCTTCTGGCCACTTCGAGCGTACACTGATGCTCTTTGGATATGTAGCCACTGGTTGGCTTACTCCTTCCTACTGGACTCTACTGCGCGAACGCTCCAGATTCTTAAGCGAAGAACTCAGATGTGATGGACCAGAAGGAAGTGTCAGTGGGCGAATGAGCATTTGCAAATGTTTGCTATCTTCAATACTGTAATACTGTCGGCGAGGCACATGGGAGCACATAGCAGCACGTGAAGATTACATGCTGATTGAGAAATATCCTTGATTCAAAGCTATTTTCACAGAATCACTTGCTACTTTCAACACTGAGTTCACGAGGCGGCAAGGGACATGGGAGAACATAGCACATGAAAATTGCGAGCTAAATTCAACAACATCCTCATTCCGAGGTTATTTTCGTCATGGCAAGCAGCATCTAATTCCATTCATACCACTCCGGCGTTTCTTCCCTCCCAGTTCCACCACCCACTTCTGATCAGCTCCTCCAGCTCCGTCTCGCTCATCTCCTTCATCCCAAGCTTTTTGTTTCAGGCAATGTCCCTAAAGTCACCTCCATACCCGTCAGCAAAGCAGACCGGGACGTAGAAATGGTACATCTTGATCATATCTCCCTTCTCGTACGCTGCGAACGCCTCCTTTGTCACCTGCTCAATACTACTCTGCTGTTCTCAAACTTGATGCCCGTGACCTTCGACGTAATAGCCGTAAGTTGGCGTTCGGTAATAGCAGCTACATAGACGTAGGTACTCTTGTTGCTATTCTCGGCACGCTCAGACATCAATACTGCAAACTGAGAAAGGTCATCACAATGCAATGGAATTGTGGTTCTTTCCTTCCGACGTCTTTGATGGCTTGCAATATATAGGTAGCAAATTTCCATGGGCTGATAATTTCTCTCCTTTCACATCCATGTTGGCCACTGGGTAAACTATCCATCATGAACTTCTCACATCTCACTCGAGCATTCCTTTTAGTAGCCACAGCCATTTCAATTACAGGCAATGGAGTTCAGGCCCAGACCCAGTGCTGCAATTGGTGTTTGTATAACTTTCCTTTGGTCCACCCCCTTACAACTACAACATCACCTCCCCATAATTGGGGATACGACCCTCCAATCGGTTCACTCCGATAGTCCAAAGTAGACTATGAAAACTATCAAACATGCGGCAATGGCAAAAATCAAAGCCCCATCGACCTCGACTCCGGATCTGCGACGCTAGTAGATGGAACAACATATGCCTTCGGCGGTATTGCAAACGCAACTTACGGCGGCACCACTCTCACCAATCTCCCAATAACGATGGATCACAACACAGCAAGATATAACATCATGGCCGTGACCCCACCCACTAGTTCAACCAACAATGCAAGCTATGTCACAGTAGCTAGAGTGATATACAACTTAGATCGCATGGATCTTCGGGTGCCAGCTGAACATCGCATCAATGGCTAATACTCCCCACTGGAAATTCAATTCATATATACTACCACGGGTTCTTTCTCTCTGCCCTTCTCATGCAAGAATCATGCGCTGACACTAGCAATACAGACAACCAGCCCAAAATCCTCATCTTAGCAGTCATATACGATGTTAAAGGCGACTCCGACAATTTCTTAGGCTTGCTGGATTACAGGATCCACAAACAACAACAGTCACAGCCGGGCAATTTGACGTCACTGAAGTGGCAACTGCGTTCGGCCAGAATCAAGTATACCAGTATATTGCTCTTGGCATGTTGAATTTTCGAGATATAGAGAATAACCTGTCCGAATACTCGGGCTCGCAGACCTATCCACCTTCTGACGAGGGTATTTCTTGGAGTATTGTCAGCACGCCATTGATCATTGCTTATGCGGTACTTGGAGTGACAAAGTCAACCTTGAAATTCAACGCGCGGTACAGTCAGAATGACCCTGGTAATCCTAATTTGTTGGGTAGTTGAAGAAAGTCCTATTAGGGAATTAGATAATAGAGATGGAAGTGTTTGGGGGCAAATTTGACAAGTAGGATTCAATTGAGAAACTGATGATTTAACTCGCATTCTCTCTCGTCCCCAAATGTGTATAATACGTTCAAAAATACAACGCCTTTGCGTGATTCGAAATGGAGATGATTGTGTGGAATCGAAGGCAAGTGTCTCAAGTCATTCCTGGTTCATTCAGTGACCCGAAGTTCTTTGCCACCTTGAGTAGGGACATATATAAATGAGCATACCCATTCCGATGTGCTGGGATTGACCAATGAGAATGCCTAAGAGAGAGAAGATGCCGAGAGAGGAGTTCAAACCAGTCTGAGAAGTTTTAGCGTGATGTTCATCTTGACACGGCCAGCTTCAGTCTCGCCCAGTTTCATAGACATAAACGAGTTCAGCACTATTATTTTGCTGTCGAAAACACAAGAAGAAACGACAGTCAAGAAAAATTCGACGACAGTTGTAAACTCGACAGCAAGGCAAAAACCGACAACATAACTTCGTAGGAAACATCAGGTTGTCAAAACAGTGTCCAGCGATATCAAGGATGGTATAGGCGCAAGACAGTAAAGGGTAGATACACGTGTCATGCGGTCAGGACTCGCGGGCCGTGCTCCTCCATGGCTAAGTTTTCCATCTTGGATGATTAATGCTTCGACTTCGATCAAGAAGATGCTCTTTTAAGCAAGACTGTGTCAGGTTGCAGAGAAGACATCACATGATCGACTTAAAGTGAATCTATACCATAAATCCAAGTCTTGAAGTTATCACTTCACGGTCCCCACCTCTTGCTTCATCACTCGCAGCAAGACATTTATCCACAACTTACTCATCACTTGACGCCACCAATTCGAAAAATATCAGACACCAAGCACAAACTAGTGCTGTATAAATTTCCACCCTCCTCACGCAGCCTCCTGGAACCTCTCACACCGCTCCCTTACCACCTGACCAAGCCGCAGCGCCAAACCATGCAAACTAAAGCAAGCCGTACTGTAAGACATTCCCAGCGCTAAGATGCTGAACGCGGCTCGGGAGGAACATCAAGCTCCAGCATAAACTAAAATTAGAAATGATTTTCAAATATCTTTCGTGATGATGTAATGGCAGCCCCTCTGCCGATCGCGAAGCTTCAACGAGAAGATCATCGCTGTGCTACGACACATCATACAGCATGAGATGAACTCTATCGCAGCAAATTCCAAATCGCAAAATGTATGCTCCTCCGGCGAAATGTAAATATTGTGGCGTTCAACAGAGTTTTGGGGCAGGATAGAAATAGCCCTCAAAGCAAATGCGCACTTGCGGGGAAGCATTCCCCGCTTCCCACGGTAGGTACGCGACAGGGTAAATCGTTCTGCGTACCCAGCAATAAATAGACGAAAGATGCGGTCAGAAATTGAAAGGTTCCATGATAATGCGGTGAGATTCTATGCAGGTTGCAAAGTCGGGGTCTGGGCTGAGACAGAACTCTATTTCGAGCTCGCCGTCGGCCGATGCAGCGATGCCGCGGTGCCTGCTTGGTCGCTCACTCGAGCTCGCGGGGTGTTGGTGCGAGTGCACGATGTTTTGCCGTCTTCTCAACTCGAGGGAGGAATAGGATTGTAAGCAGATGGAATGCAAGAATTCCAGATGCAGGATGAAATTCACCAGGAGCGGGAAGGGTAGCAGTAAAATAAAACACCGTTTTTTTCCTATCAACACTCAATCCTCATTAATTAAAAGTATATCATATTTTCCCGTCCCCAGCTACATATCCACCAGGTATCATATCCATCATATCCTATCTCCTCTGCACATCTTATGCATCAGTCCTGTCCTGTCTTGGTATATCGTATCAAACCCATGTTGCGGTGCCTGCAATCCCATCCAAATATCAAATGTGTACTGCTTCGCCGTAGAGGGAGTGAATGCTTCTAGACAGTCGCACGCTCAGACTTGGCGGCTCTCCGCTCGCGGCCCTTGACGGACCAGGGGAAGTGGAGGACGGGAATGACGAAGAAGGAGTTGCTGTTCATGAATTGTCAGCTTATTGCACGCAGATTAAAATATGTTCAAGTCCGCAGATTTAGGCTTAATGTGGGGTGTGCCGGAAAAATAACAGAGTCATAGAGATTGGGGAGAGCTTACCTGTCATCTGCAATACCAGCCAAAGCATTATACCACGCCATGAACGCAGCAAAGAGACCGAAGTATCCACCTGTCTTGATCAAGTTGGCATCCGTCGCACCCGCCGCATCGGCATACAGGTATCCGAGGAACAGGAAGAGGAAAGCCAGGTCGAGGAAGAAGAAGAGCAGGAAGAAGGCGACGGTTGAGCGGAGCGTGCAGAGCAGGAGAACTGTTGTGAAGATGAACCAGCCTGCGAGGAAGAAGCCGAATGCGTTGTTGAAATCGTTAACCAGCGCTCCAGTTGCGGCACCTGTAGTGGCATCTTTCGTGGCATATGATGCAACAATCTGGAATCCACCGGGAGTAAGGACAATTGCGAAAGAGAGCCAGAAACCACCATAAGAGGACAGAGCTGTGGCACCGAAAGTATTTCCAACAGCCATTTCCCTTTGCAGTCAATTAGCTTTTTTTCCAGGGGAAATTCATGGCAGCTCAACATACCACATTCCAGCGAGCAATTGAACAAGACCACCATATCCGAAAGCCAGAGCAACAACGATATTGGGTTCTGTGACATCTCGAGTACCGACATTGATGAGAGACAGAACGAAGGTGGTAAGTGCGAAAGCGCTCAATCCCAAAGGTGCGGGATTGGCGAACTTGCGCTCAGTGGTAGGTCTGTAGAGACCTGGTTGGAACTCACCACCGAAAGCTGGGAATCGTGCTGAATCGCCAGTGTTCAAGTGGGCCAGTGGGTTTCCTCCATAGTCATATCCACGGACTGGGGCCTGTCCATTGACACCGCCAGTAGCACCAGGTGCATGGTCCTGGTGAGCAGTCTCCTTGTTCAAATCCATATCGGTACCGGTGGTGGTCATTGTGAGAGCAATGACGTTGTTTTCTGTTGTGTGGAGCAAGTGTATATGTTCAATAGGCCCGCTATATATCTATACGCACTGCGATTGTCAAGAAGGAAGGAAGGGGCGGAGGAGTCTATTAATGTAGAGTACAAGTATGAGAGGAAAACGAGACGAAGTGTGGAGGGGGGATGGGATATATAGCATTGGTGCAGGGCATCCGGATAATGGGGTAGCTTGTTCATGCAGTCTGGGGTCAACTCACCTACTGGGTGGAGAATAATGGACTGATGGAGTTAAAGATGGAATAGCTCCGTCCTAAGTACCAATAGGGAAATATGGCCTCCACATAATACTAGAGTTGATCCACACAAGTAAGAGAAGCGAACTGCTCACACTACTGCGTACGTTGCACAACCAACGGTCGGTGTTGACCACTTATCGGGCACGATATTGGACGCCAGTCCCATGTACTGTATTCCATGCCTCTGTTAGCCATACAAAGTACAAGGCGTGCATGGGACCTTGCACGTTGCAAACAAGTGCATCCCCAGCAAGGCACTTTACCAAATTGACGCATGTCTGGGAAAAGGCGAGACCATGTCTTTCAATTTCCAGCTGTCCTCCGGTACGACTATGCTGATACACTTGTCGGCTTCTTCTATTGATGTCTCTCGGCAGCCTAGACGTTACTCGTCAGAGACATTCCATCGCAAAATCTGAGTCTCCGGTCCCTCGGGATAGGTCAGCCGTGTCGCACTGACAATAGCATCCGTGCTGTACGTCCGCAGCATTGAGATAGAAGGCCGAGAGAAGGGCTGCAAGAGCAAGGGCTCGGTACTCGTGCAGGTTGTAACTGGCTGAGTGGTTTGAACCTGTTGCTGGGTAAGCAAGCAGCCCCGATCTTGGACATGCCTCCGGACGCTGCGGAGATGGGGATTGGCCATGAGACTCGAGACCCTGGCTGTTCTGTGGAAACGCATGCTTCCAGCCGCGTCGAGGTTAAGCGGAGGTTGTGCAAAAAATGACGAAAAGCAAGGGCATTGAGACACAACACTTAGCCTATAGCGGCAATACGCTTGGCCAAAGAGAGCTCGCGGTTCGGTCAATCGTATTTCCAGTTTAGCCTAAATCAACCTTACTTTCAGTGCCACTATTAAACTTTTATAATTAGAGGTAAATCAACTAGCGGCTACATCGAATGTTACCTATTTAATATGAGGAACCTCTGTAGTTTGGCAAAGTAAATTATATTTAGCAGCTCGCACATACGTGCTAAGATGGCACAGTTCAGACGAGCGCTTGTTGCTTCCTCCTATTGCTTGAATTGCCTCAGCTTCAACATAAGCAACAGTGCGTAGAAAGGAATATGCCAGGTGGGGACCCCAAATTCCAAATATAGGCGTATTTATGTAGAATTCTAATGAACCAGAGTTATCCTTTCCTGGGTAAAAGGTGTTGTGTCATCCATGCGCTCATTCCTAGACCCCGGCACGTATCCCGGTCCAAATACCAGCAAAACACAAATCAACCGACTTGGCGTCCCCAAGTCTGCGGCGCCCACCCAATGAGGGAAGCTGTTCGGGTAGCTTGCGAATTGCATTCATGGTGCGACGACGAGCTCTCTGTGAAAGAAAGCAATACTGGCACAAATATGAAAGATGTTGAAACAATGTTGGTAGTTGGAGATAAAGTAGCTGACGTCCTCCTAACCAGCTGCAATCTGCAGCTTGACTTGCATAATCAAGTCCACAAGATCAGCGCATAAGATACCCTTCGCACGCAGGTCGCTGCACCAAGGAGAATTTACAATACTTCCTCCGAAGAACACTTGTCTCCACTTCAGACCTCGAGCTCCTTCCAACCCCTTACTCCGTAATCCTTTGCAAGAAAGTTCCTTCCCAGGACAAAAGTAGTTTGGACTCCTTCAGGCTTGGACACCTGATGTTCCACGAAAAGCGGTAGAAGAAGCCACGGCGCAGCCACCGATGCGAACAGACGTCCACCGTCAAGCGAAACATATCCTCGCCTTCCGACCGTGAAAAATTCCTGCGAACACCTGCGAGCAGTCAGGCGTTCATGTACCGTAGAAGATCTCACCTGGGCAGCGTTGCGGCATGATTTGGTGGGGTTCTGCGGGGAACAGAGACATTTACGGTGTATGAGCAAATGGCCAGCGGGAAGAATGACCACTCTGCGCATCCTTCCATCATTGAAGCAGACGATCAATTGGCATCCGGGCATCGTGATCCCAATCACCCAAATCTGGATGCCTCAAACTGCGTCGTCAGTGCCATATCCAAATCCGCACACTGGAGACAGGTCCCTGAAGTTCCGACAAACTTCAAACCGCGCCTCCAATAGGCACTTCAAAAAGTCAATATACGGAGTACGTTGTAGAGCTCGCGAAGCCTAAAAATGCACGCACTTTCGATACTTGTTCCGGCCTGCATCGCTAGGGCGCCGAGAGCTCAATCGAGCAGCGGGCTTTAGCCTTCCACCAATGGTACGGTGACATTGAGAAATACCGGACCTCCGAAGTTTGGTGCCGTGTCTTTTTACAGAGTGTGAGACAGGAGCACGCAGTTCGCAGTACGCTTGGGGCTATTTGCTGACTGCGTAGAAAGCATATGCATGGCACGGTGTCTCTCTGTGGACATCTTTGGTACCAACGACTTCCAAGCACCTTCAGGCCCCTAGCCGCGACGACTTCTTCGGGATCCAAGACGTCGTCGCCCAAGACGCCGAGTCCCGTCTCACTTCTCAGTCGCCTATTAATAATTCAAGACTTCAAATACCAAGAGGGGTCAACAACATGCGACTTCTCACATTCTCACCTGATGCTCAAACAGCAGAATCAGGTGTTCGCACCCACATACAGTACATGTCTCTCCACAAGCAACTCCACTCCGCGGGTCTCGTTCCCACGCGACGTGGCTTTCCCGCCACATCAGCCTCTTCAGTAGCTTTGCCTTTCAAAGCCTAGCCTATCATACAGTACCAAGCAGTTTGAAATCCCAGTTGTGCTCTTAGCGCTGCTGGGTGGTGCCCCGCCGTCTCTTCCAAACAATTCGATGGATTTCAAGGTGCCGGATCAAAGGAAGGCAGCCTCGTGGCTCGGCTGAAGGGAATGCCGCACATCAATTTATCGATCCACTCAGAGTCGCAAACCGTCCATAACAATTGTTTAGTTTGTAATATTAGGTTTCACAAGCTCAGAAGTGGAAACCTATCACGGATACAGATTCATCTTCGGCGACGTACCTACCGTAGGTCCTATCCGAGAGAATACAGTATTCGGATCGGATGCGAAATTATTTTCCAAGAAAATTGAAAGAGCGAGAGAAACGATGTACCTCCGTAACCAGATTTGTAAGCCCCACCCCGAGATGTACCGTTGTAAGAAAAACGGCTTCGTGGTGGTACGGATGCATACCCTTGTACCGCGACGGGCAATAACCTGGATACGGTAGTTAAACGGCACGTGATTTGCACATGGTATCGCGGGGTTTTCCCTGGATTTGGTGTTGGATACGAAGATTTTGAGATGAGATGTGAATTTAGGGATGTGATTGATGTGATGTGATGAACTTCGAAATGAGCGGAGATGGATGTTCTTGCACTTCGAATACCTGCATCCTGCTGTACCTTCCCATCCAACAGACAGACTCGACGGAAAATGCTCCAGATGAGCACTCACATCTGCCTTCATCAAATCTGCAGCTCGCCTCTCCATTTTGAATTTATCCTCACAAACGGAAACCCCAAATCCCCAGCACGTATCAAACTCAAACAATCTAAATAGCCGCGTAACCCAGCCCTGCAGACCATGAATTAATCACTCCATAACAAACGAAAAAATCAAGCATTATTTTTCGTACTTCTCATCTCATCACGCTAGGGGGCCACTTCCCCTTGATATATCTCAATCCACTTTGTATTCGAACCCTGAACCCCATCAATTGTCAAACAGGCTACGGACTCACTGCGGTGGTATCTCGAAACAAACCATCTCAAGACTCGAAACTGAAAATCAAATCTCGCAACGTCTGCCAAAAAAGATTTGGCCGAAAAAGATTTTATCGCGACGTTGGTGGATCTAAGATGAGATGGCAGCGCAAGCGTTAGACGAACCCTCCATGCATAAGACCCGCTTCTCGAAGCACATTCGAAATTCTCCGCGGTCACCGCAAATGAGCCTGTCGCCGTACAAACCTCGAGGTTCTGAAAACACTTTTTAAAGTGGAAAGCAGGGGAACTTGGCAACTGGAAGGGTAAGCAGCTAATTCCCGATCCCCGTCCAATACTGGGCTTGTAGATGCGGCCGACCCAAGATGCTGGTACGATACAACGCTGAGGACGCGAGTACTTTCTAACCCTTTTTCACTTGAGGAAGGTGCAGATAAACAAACGGTGTTTGTTCAACGGCGAAATACTGGATGATATGAGGCGTGTTGAGTCTCAAAAAGGGAGGATATTTCATAAAGGCTTCTTATCATAATATCAGTTTGCTATTGCATATCAGGGCAACTACCGGTAGAACTAGCGTCTCACGACTTCCATTTGATGCGAGGCGCCAATTTTCCTTCTCTCCCCTTTTCAATCTACGCGACCCTCCATTGCAAACACCTTCACTTCCTTCTCCCTCTCAAAACCGCGTTGTCGGTATCCTGCTACTGCAGAGCGGCGCAAGTGCATCTTTTGCAGCTTTACACCTCCCGAGCCGCGATGTCTATAGTCCCGGATGGAAGGCACGGCTTCTAGGACCGCGATCCGGCCGCAGTCGGAACTCTTTCTGAGGCTTCAGTGAGGACTGAGGGGAGAAGGAATGCGGCGTCTGGATCTTGATCTTCAGGTACGGAAGTTTGTTCTGAAGCCACGGGAGACTTGTGGCTTTTTCACATGCTTTTGCCGTTCGTTCTCTGAGTTTTGATGGAGGGCGGCGGGGTCAAGGTGGGAATTGTTCCCTCTCTTTGAGTATTGTACCTCCGCACTGAGTTATTCTTTGAGCCTTTGCTTTTCATTGGAGAACACAGGCGAGACCATTGTTGCTGCTGAATACTTGCTTTCTAGAGTTCCGTTTCGTGGTTCTGTCTATGTTCAACAAGAAGCAAGCGCCTTCATCTGCTGTCGGAACGCCTCTTCGGTATACATTCACAAGTCCAGCTTCGTCAGTCGCTATATATTTTCTTACTTTGGGTGATATTGGAATACTAGCCAGTTTCTCGATCTGACATCAATCCCATCTCGACACGGCATCTACGAAAATAAGTGAATTAAGGCATGATATTTCGTGTCATGATATAAAGGTTACAGACATATCTGAAAGTTGCATGGTGCTTGTGGCGTTCCGATCAAGAATCCACACTCGGTGCAAGATCCGACCCGATGCCATGTCCGTGGCACCCTACTGTCTGACTCGTGCCAGCAGTTCTTATCTGCGCCATTCGACGTTGTGCTCAGTTACATAAAAGGCCGAGAGCGAGGGGATAGCACAAGTCCTCTATGGCCGAGATATTCGTAAGATCCCGACTGCTCGGTCTGGTAGTGTTAATACCGAGGGCAATATTTTATTTCTGTCTTGATCCGAGCCTGCTATCTTCTATTGCTCAGCCTGAATACACTTGGAGCAAAGCTTCTCAGGACACAAAAGACAGGTAGTCTTGCTGGACAAGTCGGCGACTTCCTCAGCGTCCGGAAGTATGTAGTCAGGGGCATTGATTCCTCGCACGCTGTTGCCATGGTCAGAAAGAAAGTTTGCTTTATGCTGGTAATAAAATTTGAGATGTGTTTTCCTCTGGTGGAAGGGAAGGTCCAGTTGCATTGGTAGTTGGGTGCTGCGCAAGTGCTCCAGGTATTGATTGTTGAATTATTGTCTCCATACGTCCAAGTTATGTTGCAATGGGGTATCTAATTGTGATTCTTCATCGTTGGTCACGTCCTGAGAGTAGACATCCTACAACTTCTTAAACTCCGAGGGCTCTCAGCGCGTTCGGAATATGTGATATGGGGCGGTCTCAGAGCTCCTGCATTGCAAGTTGAAGCGCAGCAGCTTTAGTAAGTGTCTTTAAAGCTTTCCCAGAAGCTGGAGGTACCAAGAGGGTTGCCTGTGAGTCAAGCGAATCCAAACTCTGGAAAGGGAAACTGAACCACGAATATCCGGAGGTGTTGTGAGCTCAAGTAACTTTAAAGGTCAATACGGGACACTTCCAGATAGTGAACCAGACGATTCATACGCTTTCAAGCAGTTAAGGTATTCACACTGATCATTTACCAAAACACTGATTCATGTTACTCTTTTTCATGATAGCATCTTGTTTGGAATATTTATTTCGCTCCCTTTTGCTGAAAACAACCATCTGCCTCCCACGAATTCAGTCAAGTAGGTGAGAAGCATCCAAGCCAGCCAGCTGTCCTTGACTGGGCAAGAAAACACTCTGACAGGAAAGTCAATCAAGCATCAAGTGCTCCTGTGCTCTTCCATAATTCTTAGAGCTACTTTCAACCACCCTCTAAACCTTGCCAGCTTCACCTTCCCCGTCTCAACCGTCTCCACTACAGTCACAGTCCCAGTAGGATTCACCACCGTCGCACTTGCCGACTTCCCAAGATTCACATCCGTGATATTTCCACTTGTCCCATACGATCCCATTCACAGGTATAGAGGAAGTGGTATTCGGACTGATTAGTGTCACCCAAGGGACGTGGCAGCCTGTATGATTCGCGAATGTGGAGGCTGTGCCGTTGGTCGTTGCCCAGGTGAAGTTGCCGGTTGTCCAGACGCCGCTGAGAGGTTTCTTAGTGTGAGAAGATGAAAGGGCTGGGAGAGGAGATAGAAGAGTGAGGAGGAGAAGAGAGAGAGAGAAGGGAACGCACGTGTCTTCGCACCAACTCTTGTCGGTGGTGTTGGCTTCGACATAGATATTTCGCCATTCAACTTTGCCGAAGTCCCAGCTTCCGAGGGCTTGGGTCTCGGTTGTGAGGATTGACCGTGAATGCCAGAAGAGTTCGAGGAGGGTGGACAGAAATTAGAGAGCGGTAGACTTACGTTGGTGTATGGCTTGCTGATTGCGGTATCTTTGCAAAGGCAAGGCGGTCAGTACCTCATCTTGCAATAACCAATGATGAGACTCACTGTCAACAACAGGATCAAACTCAAATCCACCTCCAAAAGACGACCGCCCAATAATATGTCCCAGAGGCCCAGGGGTGACAACCCAGTTGTCATACCACTTCCCTGTGGTGTCATCCAGCACGAAGACGTTGGTGACCGAATCACCAGGATGCACTGTTTTCGTCCATCAGTACTTGCACTAATCTTTTAGTTGACATACTGACCTCTCATTTGATCGACCAACGTCAGTCCTTGCGACTCACTATCATCAGATCGTCAGCGTCTGAGTCTCTTAATACAGAAGGAGGCCACATCAGAAGAGCGCTCACTTCAAATACGCCCCAGTCATCTTGCAGCAATAAAACGGCAAGAGAAACCATTCGTGAGGATCGCCACCCTGATTCGTGATCACATTTTGGAACACGGTTCCATGCCTTGCCAAATGGCCTGCACATCGTTTGCATCGCTCTGGTCGGGTGATGGTTCTGGGATGATGAGGGTGCTTTCAAACTGAGTTATCGAGTTAGCACGGCTGTGAGGACAATATAGAAACTTTGAAGAGGGTAGGGCTGACTCTTGTGATAATGTTCAAAGGAGCGTTTGGATGGTTATCATCTCGAGTTTGCGAGGGACCAAGCCAGACACCGTAGAAGTTCAGATTTGATATATGGGATTGGACAATTGGCGCAATGTTGAAAAAAAGCAGTGTTACGAGTGCGTTTCTTAAATGCATTTTGATTTGACTTTATTGTGTTCGGGATAGATCGATGTAAACAGATTGCGAAATAGAGAGGACTTGAAATGAAAGAAGAACTCGAGAGTGAGATACAGAGCATTAATTTTGAACTATTCATTGATTCCATTGTGGAGATAATCATTACTATTGTCGCGATGCCTAAGCCTGAATAACAATGGTTTCTTTGTTGACATTGTGGTGCTAAGCGAGGCGGGGAAAGGGGGCGCTGAGTCTATGGCCGAAGGAGTTGAATCCAAGGGCGGTGAGACCACTCAACTTCACCATTTAGGGAATCCTAGTCCAGCACAATAAGCATATCAGTCTATCGACCGGACGATAAGGGCAGGGACCTGAAGCTTGAAGCGATGGAGCGAAAGGAAATCGAGGTCAAGCGTGAATCTTTGTCATCTCACTCGGCCTCGCGAATATGCAGGTAAGATTTACATGCAAGCCTCCGAATGTGGCACGAAAACTGCGGATTTCTTTCTATTTGGAGCTCTGAACCGAAACCGATATTCCCTGTCACACCAATTGTACGACATGTAACCCCCGAATTCTTCAATACAAAAGTCGCTCTCTTCGCCCGTACTCCACCTTCCTTCTCCACTTCTCCGCAAAGAAATTCGCAGTGCTCTACATAAAATTAATCTCAAATCCTCCGTCAATATGGCAGATACCAAAGAGTGGCCAGAGTCTGAGACTCCAAAACTAATCCCAGCATTTACTCTCTCAGTACCTTTCCCTTCCCTCCTCCACTCCCACCCTATCCCACTCCTCACATTTCATAGATCGAAGCAACCCCCACACCACCCGAAGGCACGCTCTCCACGGGCCAAATCCTCTCTTACGTGCCTTTGCGCACTGGTTCCGCCTCACTTACCTCTCACCGTGCCTTCCCTACCAAGTTCTCCGGCACCCTAGACCAAGGCACCGACTTCCTGCGTATCGACGCTGATGGGAAACACGGACGCCCTCACGTGAGATGCACCATGATCGACAAGGAGAGTAAGAGGGCCGTACATATGGAGTATACTGGTACCTTGTACATGACGCCGGAGTTGCTGGGGTTGCTTGCAGCGGGGAAGGGCGAGCCTACGAAGCCTGGGACGTTGAGTATGTTGCTCCTGTTTCTGGTCCCTTTGTCGTGTGGGGTGGTATGGAAGTGATGAGTTGAAGGTGTTTGGCGAGAGGAGACCTGCTGATTAGAATCTCTAGTGATTAGTTTGAAGTTTGAGAGTGGGCATAAAGAGTATAAGGACTTGGTGAATGGGATTTTTGTTGGGCTGGGAAGGCTGGTTCCAAAGGATGGGAAAGTTTTCGTTGAGTATAGGATTAGCCAGCTTGGAGTTTGAGGGGTGACTGGATGTCAATTAGCACTGGCTTTGTGCTAGGATCGTAAAAATATGCAGACAATGAAACCGAATTCTCGGAAGCTGCACTCGTAGCAAACGATGTCTTGTGAAATCACAAAACACGAGAATGAGATAGAAAAACCTTCCTCAGGGCCTTGAAGCAAGGTTGGAGTTTTGGTCCGTAACCTTCCCTGGACAGCTAAGCGTGCGCCTCTAAGCACTAGCGCACATCGATGCCTCCAGCGACATCCTTCCAATGATGAATTGGCCGGCAATGGGAAAGAATTTATAAGAGGAATTCGCTGCAACAATTGATAATAAGTGTGACGCGGGCTCTGGGAATTCATAGACCCCAAAATCCGATCAACTACTCAGCCACCTGCTGAGAGCTCAGTCGAAGTGCCTCTGGGAGGAACGAGAGCTTCAAGATCTGAAGGCTCGCAGACACACGGCTCGCAGATCCAGATACACTATGTCCTCGTCCTCTATCCTTGCGCTTGGCTGGCTCACAGCTGCAAGCATTGTCCTCCGAACTGCTGCCTCCATATACTCGTACGTGCTTCCCTCAAAGCTACCCCGCTATCTCCACTCGGATTCGTCGTGGGCGCTCGTCACAGGTTCCACATCTGGCTTAGGACTCGAAGTGGTTTCTCAGCTCTTCTCTTGCGGCTTCAATGTGATCATACACGGCCGAGATATTTCGAAGCTCGAGGCTGTCCGTTCGCAGCTTCGCACCCAATTCTCAACCCGCGAATGCGAGATCCTTGTCCTCGAAGCAACGACCTGCTTCTCTCCGCAGAAATATGAAGCCTCCAAGAAAGCCATCCTCGATATCACCAAGGACCGCGACATCTCCCTTCTCATAAATAATGTCGGTGTAGGCCACAGTCTGGACGGCCATTTCGCTCCAATGACATCGCAGAGCCACGACTTCCTCGACATCGTCTTGAACTCCAATATCCGCTTCACAACGCACCTCACACACATCCTGCTTCCCATCCTGTAAACCAATATACCATCCCTGATTATCAACATCGGCAGTCTCTCCGAACTAGCTATGCCCTACATCACCGTATATGCCGCGACCAAAGCGTACATCAGCACCTTCAGCAAAGCTCTGGACGCAGAGATGCGTGGCGAGGGCGCAGATGTGAGGGTCGAGTGTATGATATTTGGGGATATCGATACGCCGGTTCATCGGATGGAGAAGAGTGTGCTGGTGATTTCGGCGGTGGGAGCGGCGAGGTGTGTTGTTGAGAGGGCGGGGAGGATAGGTCCGTGGGGAGGGCAGCCGGTGGGGTGTCCGTATTGGTTTCATGGGTTTTTGTGGTGGGCTTGTAGAGTGCAGCCGTGGTGGATGTTGAGAGGGAATTTGATTAAGACGCTGAAGGGGATTTCAGAGAAGTCGAAGTGAGAATGTGTTTGAAAGAGATGTGTAGGTTGGTTCCAACTAGTGAAAATATAAAAAGAAAGCCTTACCTTGGCGCTTACCATTGAAAAAAAAATCGAGTGGAGAGACTGAAGACGATGATGAGTTCTTCTGTGAAGAATGTGAATCGATGGATAACGAGAGCAAAAAAGTAGGTGAGCTCGGCAGAACTTCGTTCCGCCACTCCACCGTTCAAAAATAAAATGCAAAAATATTTTTTGTGTGTCCCTCAGGCGCGAGTCGAACGCGCGACTTTTACATTAGTTAGCTAATGTCTGAGAGCAATTCCTAAGCTGTTTACTAACCATTCCGGTGAGACTGAACAATTACAGCCGGCTAGGAATAGAGTCAGTAACACTTTCGGGTGTTGTCTGCTAGATTTGTGACTTACACGCCATAAACCAACTAGACGACTGGGCAAATTGTTAGTTTGAACCTAACGATTTGAACTAGACGAGGACGAACCCGAGGGTTTGATTTGAGTTGTTGCAGGGATTTGACTTATTTAAATATATTTGTATGTTGGGAGGGTTGTGGGCCGTTTGTCGGCGAGTGAGTAATAAGGGTAGTTACCCAACTTGATGGTGCTTGCCCCTCCATCCTCCGTTCGCATTCTTCTTTCTCCATACACATACGATGATGCGAACCAGCTCTACTGAACTATATATTTGACTGATTTCAGTCCGTCGCATCAGAAATATCTTTTTAGTCGTACAAGACCGATACTGCCTCCACTCCGAAATATAACTCGACACTACGATATTCGGTAGTCTCAGGAAACCAGTCTACCTGCAAGCTCAGCCGCATGCTTCCTGCTGAAAACAATCAATCGCAGATATGCATTCCTAGCGCAGAAGGATCAAGCTGTCTCACAAGCGGAGGCACTGTCAAGGGATCATCCGGAGTTGCAGACGCCGAAGTAAGGAAGGCCAGTGTCTTCACTGCAAGGACAAACTCAACTTCATATGACGAGCAACAACCCCAAAATGTTCTGGCAGCAGTGTAAGTCGCACATGGTACGGTAGGATTTGTCGCAAGAAGGCGGTTAGCACGCCAGATGATGCTGCATTTGCTCTTGTCGGTACAGTCCTGTCGAACGAGCCAGAAGGTATCAGTGTACTTGAAATGGCAGACAATATCTCCCACCCGTGTGTTGGGTGCAAAAAGAACTAGACCACTCTCTTCCGAAGCAAGTATACAAGCTGAAGGGTTGGTCCTGCTTCCTGAACGTCGCTCAATAGCTCCTCGGAGATGATCTCCCTTAGCGAGGAGGACAGGTCTTGTTCCAGATCCGCCATCTCTGATTTTTCGTCCGCATGGAGGTGAAACTGGTGTCTCTGCATGTTGTTTTAATTCCCGAGCTTTATTGTATGGATCTTGCTGTCTCTGAACGATGAGATAAGGTCCAATTGTTTTGAGATAGGCACTCCATTGTTTCGAGGCTTGCCGTGAATGTTTTTCAAGTCCACAAGCTGCGTCTTAAGTGCAGCAGTTAGTTCCGGTCACCTAAGAACCTCCATCGTCGTACTGCGGTTAAGTGATGTGTTTGCCACGCAGGAAATACGCCCTCGGATGCACCAAGCAACCTTCAGAGAGCGGTCGTCGAAATGAAAAGCTATCGGGTGGTCTACCAATGTCTCAACCGGGAGACCAGCGTTTGGAATTTCAAGCTTGTTGGCCGTAACCAATTGATAATTTGCAACCCTTCAATCTACGAGAAGGCTAGACCATGGGCTGTATTCAATAGCATGGTGTATAAGGATTGTTTTGTAGATCTGATCAGATGGCAAGTCATAATTGACCTTGTCCCGCGTCTTGGCAACGGCTGCGAGCAAATTCTCGCAGCCTAAATATTTTTCTCGCTCGTTTTCACATTTGGCGGCTCTATATAAGGCTATCAATAAAGGCTATAAGTAGGGTTATAGATTAGTTAAGAGGATTAGTTATAGAGAGTTAGTAAAAGAGATTTTACTAAGTATATAAAAGAGTATTATTATAATAGTTCTAACTTAGAATCCTATTAACTAGATATATAATCTATTGTATAATCTCGCACTTATCAAGGCGGCACTTCAAGATAGACAGATAAGATAGTACTCTATCAACTTAGTGTAATAAGGCTGCACCCAGCTATAGGTTCAGAGTAATTAAGAGAATCACTTAATGTAAGTGATAATCTATAAGTGAAGGGTTATATCACGCGATTAAACGCTATCGATTTAAAGTGCGGTAGTGTAATAGCAGGGGTGCTAGAGGGCAATCAGGAGGGATCGCACTAGGCCTAAATAGGTAGCCAAAGTGAGGGTAGTAGTGTATATTGTGTATAAAGTAAAGAGTACGTCTGGATGTAAGACTCAAGCTTACCGATTTAGATGCAGCAAGGACTACTTCTATATAGCCTATAATTACCACCTAGTTTCAGCAATACCGAACACTATATACCCTCCTTCAGTGAACCGGAGATTAAACTTTCGGCGTATCCGAAAATGAGCTGATTCTTTTCTCACCCCCTTACAGCGATGCATATAGCCTTATCAGGGCTCTTGTTACAGGTAGCGAGGCTATTAATAATGAGGAAAGAAAGAGTGAGGATTACCTTCGGCTTTAGAACTCCTTTAGGCCTCTATTAGAGTGATATTATAACCCACTTCTAACCTACTCTAATGTAGGTTATGTATATGAGACCTAATGAGGTTATACCCGGCAGAACCCTTTCACTATCTAAGCCATACGAATAAAAATTTCTCAAGCCTATAATACATATGGGTAACCAAAAGCATTGCGTAACATTCAGAACAGGAATCTCTATAGAAACTACACTACACGAATGAACGCGAGGAAGGCGGAGTCGAGGCGTGGTGCAATTTCCTAGCCGAGGATCCTATGCCTTGGCACCGATCCAGAATACTGATTCATGACAGAGTGTCGGACAATCTCGTTGCCTGAAATTTATTACGTATAATAATTATCTAGAAGAGATGGATACCCTTGATTCTTTTTGCAGTGCTTCGACCTTTCCTGTTGCTCGCAAGGAGCCACAGTTTAAAATAACGAATAACACGTATGATGATGGAAGTGGATACAACTGTTTCTATAAAACCCTCAGTCTCCGTCAAATTCAGGCGAGTCACATGTGAATTGGACTCCAAAATTCATCATACTGCATATAGTAGAATAAAATTCTCAAGTCTGAGACGATTGTGTAAGCCTAAGTCCCTCATTATAAAGTTCTATTTGAGATTATCAGTGGGCTTTAAAATTCTAATACTCTTCTATATAGAGTGGAAAGTAAAGTTATAGTAGCAACGCAATGTTGATCCAAATACAGTGATCTCATTGAATGTTTACCTAGTTTCCCAAATTTAGCTTCGAATAGTCCAACTGTTCAAATCTAGGCTGACGAAGCAGTGTCTGTCAGCCTGACTTTCCAGTCACATCAACGTTTATCCTCGGCTTCAACTCTCACCCCTTTTCTCTCTCTTCGCCAAAAATGCCTAGTACAACAATTAGGACTGTTAATAATTCTGAAATCCCAAGAGTGTTGCTTACCATTCCAGCACGACAAATGCAGCCTCTGCAACAAGCACGATAGCCATGAACACTATCACGATTCCAACAACAACGTTCACACTTCGATCCTGGTCCCAATAAATCTGCCTTAGCTCCATCGCAGGTTTCTGGCCAAGCTGTTGCTGGCATAGCATGTACTGAGTATCTCCGTCATCGGTGTCGCCTCCCTCAGCGCTGACGGACGCCTCTAAAGAATCTGGTTCACTGGTTTCCGCTTGCGGCAAAACCATGAGATAGGTAGATGGTAACGGAATGGGTAATTGCAGAAGGTTCGTGCGGTCCAGAGTAAGTATAGGGCTCATTTGAGTTTTGCGGGATTCTCCTAAATCCGACTCAGAGTGGAGGGTCCCCTTGGGGCTGAATTCTTCTGGCTCTTCTTGTGATGAGATGGACGAAGTGGGAAGGTATGAAAGGCTGCTTTCGGACTGCGGTGGCATTGTCATGTAGGAACACAAGGCTTTGTTGTATGCTTCCAAGGTTTTGCAGGTGTTGTGAATCATTTTCGTTGGCCTGGCAGAGCTTGTGCTTGCTAGGAGCAGCATCAGAGTACTGAGATAAGATAGGCTGCGTGACCACATAATGAATAATGAGGCCTAGTGTAAATTCTTGTGGCTGTGGAAATACTTGCATTAGAGAACGATCCGAATCAAGTTTTGGAAGTTGAATAGGAGAGTAATTAGAGCGCTCACGACTTCATATAGCCCAACAGTTGGAAGATCATATGAGCAGACCGTCCTCTAAAGAAGCATAAATCTTACAATTTATGACGCGAAACCTACACGAATATACCATCTGGCAATTAAAATGGTTTCAACACGCATTAGTGATTACGAGGTGCTTCTGCCTAAGACTATAGTAGTGAGAACTTTCTTCGTTCAAATGTCCGGGTTCTCGATCTATTTGGAGAATCGTTTAGTTATGGGCTACGTATTTGAATGCGTGGAACTATAGAACCTCACGATTGTTGTGAAGTATCTCGATACTGTCCATACTAACTTCCTCTTTTGGTCGAAGGTGGGGCCACGGGAAAAGATGACCCGACTGACGTTTTAGGGATGAGCGCCGCTGGTTTCCCCTCCAAATATCGAATTAGTCATCGCTACTATGAAAAACGTGAGGAATGACGTGGAAAATCCGCGATGCGTGAATTTTGGGTTTAGGGCGTCAAGGTAGAGTCCCGCTTTGAAGGCACTGCCACGTCAAGGGGCTCGCTTAAGTTTAGCGGTAGTAGCTCCGCCTCTGAAACCAAAGGCTTGTTGGTCTAAGCGCTTTATCTAACGATGTGCAGTAAACATAGAAGTTTGCAGTGAAAGAGTTTGAAAGTGGTTACCCTGCATTTTGAGCCCGTTATAGTAGTAGTGCCGAGCACAGGCAATTTGAGTTTGCGTGACTTTGGACTCAAGACACCGTTAACAGTTATGATTCGGAAGAACATCGAGTCCGCTGCCTACTCATATTAGAACTAAAAAACTTTGTCATTAATAGTCTGCCAGAAGTGAGAGTTGGATAAAGAACAGATCACTAATAAGTGTTTAATAGAGTAGCGAAGCTTCGAGTAAGGGCGAGTTGAGAATTGGCCCTGTAGTCCGCCCGGAGCTCAGAGATATAGACGGCTTACGAAAGCAAGCTGAGATCTGATTTTAACCCATTATTTGATGGCCATACCAAGACTCTTCAATGCTTCAGACTACTAGAATTTGCGATCCTTCTTAGGTAAAGAATTTTGACAAATATAATTGTCCTAAATATTCTGGATTTTATTGACACGTAGGATGAGTTGCCATCCAGCTCCGCCTCTCTTTCTTTTCTCCACCTCTTCTCATTATACGCAACCCGTTTTACGTCACTATTCCTGTCAATCTCCGTAGTCTGTCTTCGAAAGAAGATCTGTATTGCATTAAGATGGCTTATACCACCTCATGACACTCTCGTAGCATATAACTCGTTTTGACAATACTGAGCCTTTGGAATATTTTCACGCGCTCTGTCAGCGTCCGACTGCAACAGAATAGGCACGAAGATCTCCACCAGTGCCCATCAAACACTGAAGACGTCATTTGAGAAGGCGTCAAGTGTGTCCGTGGCTGAGGCACTTCGTGATATGCGGCAGGAACCCTGCTAATAAGGGCCGCGGAAAACTGATCCGTCGCGCTCTTCTCCAACTCCCAAATCTATCTTGATAACTGGCGCTAAGAACAGCTTGGCGAACTTGTGCTTTGCCTCTATCGCGGTTGCGAGAGCGCTTTGCACATCGACCACAAGCGTTCCAGTTGCGGAAGCGACTGGAAAAGTTTATCTCTCTGTAGGATTTGTTGGGGATTCGGCGACATAGGTGCCGGAGTTGATATCTCTGAGCAACTTGGTGGAGACGGCGATGATGGGGAGGGTGCCAAGGACCTCTCTGGACCAACCAGCGGCTGCGCCTCGGAGCGTGTGGTTGGATATTTTAGGCATGGCACTAAGATTGACGTCCCATCTGCGATGACGGCGGATTCCAGGATGGCTAATGGGAAGAGTTTGAGTAGCAATTTTATCTGTCGACGACAGCGATTTCACTGAGTCTGAGAAGACAGGTGATTGACAGCTCGACTTGTAGTGAGGTGCTTTTCAATTGACAGAGGCATGTATTTATCCGCACCACTTTCGGCTCTCTTTCTCATATTGGCATAACCTCAATATCTCTCAATCATTCAATTCGTGAATCTCGACAGCTTGTTCAAACCCGCGTCAGGAATTTCTTGATCACCAAGTATTTTGTTTGTGGCACCCCGATATCTGAAAGTTTTAAACCTCCGGATCTGAGAATGTACTAGCCCATAGACTAGTTCAACCAGATCATTGAAATGAAACAAGCCGATTAGCTGCAATCGCATACAAGCTGAGATTATTGTCAACAAGAGACGAAATATAGGGGCGTTGGAAATTCTTGCTGAGGGAAAAAGCATCATCAATAGGGAAGTGCTAAAATGAGGTTTAAATTTGGGGATGGGATATGGTGGGATTAAGCTTATTGCTACAGGCATGGTTTCATATGGCGATCGAGGGAAGTTGTGGGGTAAGAACCCTGTCAGCCGCGGCTCGCTGTCTTCCTTGAGCACTTGCCGTTGGAGCGAAGACGGTATCAGTATATCGTACTTCTCTTAACCTCCTTCTGAAGGTAAAATGCTTGCACTCTCATAGAATCATGTAGAGTATTGTCAAGATAATTGAGACATTCAAGAAAAAAGGAAAAAAAAGAGAAAAAACAAAGGGAAGGAAAAAGGAAAGTACAGGAGACGTTGAAGAAAACCCCCACCACAACACGCGGCCCAAATCTAAAAATGAGACCCTAAAATGCGGGCCCGACACACTCGTTTGTCGCTGAAGCCACGCATTTCTCTCGCTGTTTCATCGTGTCTCTGACTTCTCCATCACCGGTTACTACTCAAGAAGCCATCAAAGACACCTCAAAGCTCATGTCTTCAACCACGCAATGTCCGGGCCACGGATACGGACGGTTGAGGGCTCATGCTGGGAATGTAAAGAGCGTCGGGTTATCTGCGATCTAACGCTACCGGGATGTGACAAATGCGCAAAGATCGGACGTCGCTGCGACTATGGGAAGGTTCGGCTGAGATGGACAGACTGCGTCGCATCTCGAGGACGGTTAGCAGGAAAGAAGATACCGCTGTATCAACCTCCTACGGTGCAGAAGAGTTACGACCATCATCTGCTCTACTTTAAGAACGAATTGCTGCCGCGCTTCAGCTTGACCAATACCGTTCCTCAGCTCGATTTGAAAATCCTCGCGCAAGATCCGATCCTGCTTCAATCGGTCGTGGCGGTTGCGAATGCGCACCAGACATATGCATATCGACCTACAGATGAACAGGCGTTACTATTGCGCATCCAGGACCGCGATAATGCCCTTCGCATGTTTAGGAAGCATTTGATCACGGCGCATAATGACGAAGTTAATAATTCTTTGTTCATCGCCAATGTGCTACTCTGTATTTTAGATGGAATTATCGAGCCTAGTACGGAGAATTCAGCAACGCATTACCATCTCGTTGGAGGAAAGGCGATATTACAACACTGGGGAGGTGTGCGAGGAATCTTCGAGTCGAGGAGGGAACTGCCGATTTTGATGCTCTCGATATTCGCGACAATGGATCTCACACATGCTTTGCTAATTGGCGCCGAACCATACTTCGAGGCTTCATCCTGGGCGGAGCTTGGTGGGTGTGAGGCATGGTGGGGAACTGTTAATTCGAATGACGATTTGCTGAAGACAATGGCCATACTTTCACAACTCGCGACCTTGGGTCATGCAGTTCATCACTTCAAAAAAGCTGTTCCAATTGGCGATTTGCTGTCGATTCAGATGGCGCTGGAGCAGCAAGCCAGCCGACAGTTAGAAGCTGACGACAAAGACCAAAGTAGACTGGCATGGGCTGCATTTTGCTCAGTATATCGTTTTACTGCGTTCGTGTATCTCTATCGAGCTCTCAGTGGCCTCGAAGTTGGACACCCCTTGGTTCAGCAAGCTGTAAAAGGTTGTATGGAGGTTATTGGTGGCACTAAACTGACGTTGAAACTTCACTATTGTGTCTTATTCCCCTTGCTCGTGGTTGGCACACATTGCCTACTTGAGGAGCAAAGGGCTGATATCCGGCGAAGTATCATGAATACATCTACATACCTGTCCTTTGAAAGCCTTCGTTATTTGACTTCTTATCTTGAAAGGAGATGGGCGAGACTAGACGCTGAGAAGCCGGGATGCCTGCAATCGGGTTGGTGGGAGTACTTTGACGAGAACGTTGCTGCAACGTGCCTGTTCTGAAAATGGCAGAATGGTACCCGCGGCTAGAAGTGTCCTGGGTGGTAGCTATTTAAGTTGGATTTGTCTCTTTTGTACATATAATACATCCTGGAGATTATGTCCTTCAGTGACCATGAGTCTTGTGAGGAGACGAGTCAATTGTGATACGAAGATTGTATAGATCCGAAGTGGGGGGAGACGAGAAGAGGAAGAGCACTGCCGCATCTGGTGGATGAGGTGAAACGACTTCTATCTGGGTTGCATATTGACGAATGCAAACGATTCCGTACCAATTCTGACACTATGCTCCAAGTCGCCGTTATAGCTTCCTCTTTCGGATTGAAGGGCAAAGTGGGTGATGTGGACTCAAGCCTCAAGTCGGTCAAAGCGCTTTGTGTAACCAATCTCTGCGCATCTGGAGGTACGATGACCTGGGCTTCCATAACATACTTCGAAAATAGAAAGTGGTCACTCGATTCCACTTCATGTATGCCATTGCGGGTCTCGTCATGATCACCCCAGCCGCTGGTCGGAAGGAAGATGCCGCTGACGATAGTGCAACTGTCATCGATGGAGTCATCTTCTTTGATGGCAATGTTAATAGCTAGGCGTATAGCTTCTGGAAGCGCTGATCGGAATGCTTTGGTCATTTGTTTGATCATATATCATCATCACTCTGATCAATTGCGCTCCTGGATTAGGGGTATTGGCAAAGGATGAGTAAGTTATTCCTACTACTTCAAAAAGCTGCTAATCACTTTACAGGGATATAGTTGCTGGGATGGATGCTGCTGAGATGGGGGAATCTTTTGACCGAGCATGTTAAGATGACTACCACCCTTTAAGAATAGAGCTGTCACGCTAGAGTAGATCATGCCGTCGTGCTTTCAGGAAATCTCTAAATACATAATGCTCTCCACAATAGAAGACTGTTGCTTCGAGAGTAATTTGCTAGGCGCAAAGCTAGAGCTAGATAGACTACAGGAGCATTTGTTTGGTATGCATCTAAATCCAGCTGGAACAGCTCTAGATATTTGGTGATTCCTTGTTTGTTTTCGGTATATTGATCCTGGGGTTGGGTTCAATTTCGCCACGCTTTTCTCACGATCTTGATTACTGGCAAATTATCGATGGTTGAATCTATTAACATGAAAGCAGATCGCAACTCTCCATTTCCACACTTCACCTTCTCATTTCACTCCACAGTCCAACCCCGAGGCATTTTTCGAACTCCATAACTCCAGGTCAGAACTGCCGGGGCTCTAGTACTTGATCATTATCAGATAATGGCCGCCATAACTTCCTCGTGTAGCTTCCCACCGTTCACGTGATGAAGTTTCAGGGATGACACGGAAGCGCTTTCCCTAAAACAGGCAAAAGTTGGACCATTTGCGCAAGGGGCTGCTCGTGCCATCTGCCTGCCCTGCTCTCCAACCAATCTCATTCGTAGGAAATATCCTCCGGCTACCGAAAGTGAACCTTGTTTTGGCCATCTAGAAGTTGCTTCAAAAGCGAAATGTATATAGGCAGAGTGATTGGCTCAAGACGGAGGAGATATGGTACACTAATAAGTTTCCGCCAATTCAGGGCGATGACCAAGACAACTTCCAATATCGTCTCTCGAACCGACCGTCATCCGCTGTACGGGCTACCTGAGCAGACCTCTTGGATGCAATTGGAGTTCCATATGGAAGGGGCATAGAAGCCTGGTGAGGAGACACAACGTCACACATTCCTTCTACACTCTCTGTACTTGTTGAATTCGACCTCTTTTCATCCCTATCTTCAGCAATCGAGTGTCTGGAGTTCGACGCATTCGAATGCTGAAAATGAAGCGTGTATCCCGGACCTTCCACTCTTGATATCAACAAAGTCACTTGTGTCGAGTCACTGCGTATCTTCACAGCATCAAAATTCTCCCAAGTGTAGTCTAATCAGTGCTGGTAAAAAAACACTACAATTTCTCACAACCATCTAATTCACCGCACAACAGCATATCGGAGATGGAGACTAAGGTCGTGGATGAGAAGGATACTCCTCCTTATCCGCCCGATATTGGAGAGAACGGTGGCATAGCAGATCGTCACGACCTCGATAGTCTAACAGCTCTCGGGTACACCCCAGAGCTTCGCCGCAACCGTTCACTCTTCACGCTGCTCTTTCAAACGCTCGCCATCGCCGCAATTCCATATGGTGAAGGCGGTCCACTCATTAGCGCTATCTATGGAGGTGGCCAGCTCTCTATCTTCGTTGGTTGGCTCGTTGTTCTTGTCCTCGACGAATGTGTCGCTCTCTCCCTCAGCGAGCTCGCATCACGCTATCCAACCTCTGCTGGTCCCTATTATTGGTCTTTCCAAATTGCTAAACGGAACAAGGCTATACTCTCTTTCGTCACAGGATGGATCTGGCTCATTGGAAACTGGACTATCACGCTCTCGGTCAACTTCGGATTCGCGTCGCTCATCTCAGTGACGATCGCCATGTACCACCCTGGCTTTGCGGCCAATGACTGGCAACTTCTACTCATCTTCTATGCGATTTGCTTGATTGCATTTGCGATTTGTGCATTTGGCAACAAGTTCCTTCCTACGGTTGACACCATCTGTGCAGCGTGGACTGGCATTAGCATTCTAATCATCCTAATCGCACTTTCCGCAAAGGCTGAGGTTGGTCGCCATTCTGCAAGCTATGCACTTAGTCACTATGATACCAGCTTTTCCGGCTGGGGCGGTTTTACCTTTTTCATTGGTCTGCTCCCCGCAGCATACACTTTCTCGGCAATCGGCATGATCTCAAGCATGGCAGAAGAGGTCGCGGATCCCGTAGTCAAAGTCCCGAAGGCACTGTCCCTCTGTGTCCCTATCGGCGGAACCGCAGGTCTCTTCTTTATCATCCCTATCTGCGTTACTCTGCCACCCCTTGCTGATATACTTGGTGCTCCGTCTGCCCAGGCCCTTCCCTATATCTTCCATATCGTCATGGGCAGCCCGGGTGGCGGTCTCGGCCTGACTTTCCTCGTCCTAGGTGTCACCATGTTCTGCTCTATCTCTATCACGGTCGCCGCCTCCCGCTGCACCTGGGCCTTTGCCCGCGATGACGCCATCCCCGGCGCCCGACTCTTCGCCATCGTTAACGATAAGCTCGGCGTCCCAGTCTGGGCACTCGTCCTCACGACCGTCGTTCAAATGCTGCTCGGCCTCATCAACCTCGGCTCCACCTCGGCATTCACGGCTTTCGTGTCTGTAGGCGTTATTGCATTGGCTGTCTCGTACGCAATTCCTATTAGCATATCATTGCTCTGGAATAAACGCTATGAAGTCAGTCAAGCTCGGTGGAACTGCGGACCCGTGATTGGACCGATGGTTAATGTCGTTGCGGTTATCTGGATTGCGTTTGAGGTTGTGCTGTTTAGTATGCCGACTGCGTTGCCGGTTACTGCCATTACGATGAATTATGCTTCTGTGGTGTTTGTTGGTTTCCTGGCTATTTCAGCGGTGTGGTACTTTGTTTACGCTCATAGAGGTATTTTCAAATGTCCCTCCATTTCCGACGTCTTGCTAATATGAGTGGGTAGTTTACAAGGGCCCACCGGCTTCCGATGGATTGTGATTGATTTTGATTCATACTTGACGTTCTGGCTTGGTGTTAGAGCTGTACTTGGAATGAATATAACAGGAATGAGATGGGGGGATTGCTGCTTCAGAGTTTGCTGGATAATATGTATAGGCGGAATACATGGAGGTAAGTCTTTACACGATCCAAGGGATCCGTGCTGTCCATATTGCCCGCCCTAATTGATGCTGTTCTTGCTCTTCAAGATTTCCGTTTACTGTCAGATACTCCTACCTCCATCGACCGACGAGTTTGACTCGCTCAGTTCCATGCAAATATTGCAGGGTGGCTCGTTCGGCAGCGTTGGTATATGAACTTGACAGCCTGATTTCTCAGCGGCCTTGGGTTGACCGAATTTGCAGACAAACGAAATATCTTTTCTACTTAAACCCTACATACAATGCACATCGCCAAAGCAGCCTATCAAATATAATCCAACACCGCCTATGCCCTGACATACCCAATTGAAGGGAACTAAGGAGCGATCTATTGCCATAGCAGAAGCCTTCAAACAACGGTTGGAGGGGTGCTCTTGATCACTACAGGAAATGATCCGTTTGTAGGAGTGCCGGCAGCATTCCACTGTCTGAGGTTAGCACAACTGCACCAGAGAAAACATGACCAAGGAGAACATACGTATAATCCGTAGATGCCAGTATTATTTGTGGCGCTTGCCCAGAACGACAACTGATAATCGGATTCACTTGCAGCATACGCGACTTGAGTTCCGAACCAGGCAAACCCGGTTGTCACGCCGCCAGTAGGGAGACTGCCATTACTAGTTGTGAAACCAACTTGAGTATAGGTACCTGTAGTAGGGACAATGTACATCTCGAGTGTCTGGTTGAGTGATACTGTGGTTGAGTTGGCGGTAATGGTCCAGGGAATAGTTGTATTGCTCGAGTCGGTGGTGAAGGTAACGTTTGTTGATGTGCCAGACCAAGTAGGAGCTGTCAAACCGATATACGCAAGTCCTAGCACTAGCGTGAGTTGATTATCTGAGAGGGGACTTGGGGATTTACCATTGTCATAAAATACTGGAGCTCCATCTGCCTGAGATCCGTACGAATAGAGTGTAACCTCACTAGTGTCGCGCTTGTGCTTGAGAGCGAATGCATTGGACAGGCTGCAAAGAGCAAGGAGAGAAGTAGCAGTATAGAATTGGAATAGCATGATGAATAATGGAGTTAACTGCGGAAACTCCCAGTTGACAAAAGAGAGTTTAGGATTTCTGCGTAGTTGAAAGACGACTTCATTCAGCGACTGCCGATCATTTTGTATCTTCGCCGATGTGGCATAAGTACCGGAAATGAGGAACTCTTTCACCACAGAAAAGAAAGTTCAACTAGATGACTCCATTTCTGGATAGCTTACGCATGAAACCCCTGAGATGCAGCTGAAATCGACGTGGTTGAGGCTGAGTATTCCACTGTAATGAATTAATGACAGAATTCTCGGTCGTGCCGAAAAGTTAAACTGATGAAGGAAATTGCAGACAAGCCTACCAAAGCTGTACACTTGTCGTCGTCATCATTTTGCTTTACCCCCTTTAGAGTGGAAAAGACTGCCGGGCTTTGGCCTTTCTAATGACGTTGAACTATTATTCGTCAACCTATCACATGGACCATGTTTCAAAGTGAACAACTCCCAGGGAGACAAGAATAGCTCCCTAACTTTAGATGAACGGTTGCTATAGCATAATCGCGGAAAACGACAGAGAAAGTTTTTGGGATTCAAAGATTACCCACTGGTCGCGTTTTACTTCCTAGGCTGATTTAGCGTATGCTTTGCATTGAGTTTAAGGCTCTTGGCCTTATTTCGCCCCCCTCGGCCACCATAGAAGGTTTTCGCGTCGCCTGGTAACCTTTCCTTAGGACCTATCAGTATAGCTATACGAGGCCTTGCATCCTTGGGCATGACTACGCGGCGAACTTTCATCTTTCTCAATTTGGATGCAACGTATACGCCTCTCCTAAGGTCTTTCCAGATTCGGAGGGTATGTTGGAGCTTCTCGGAGCTTCTCTGAACCTCCAGAGTTGTATAAAATATCTTGAAGTGGTCTTTTCATTTGATTCTTCATCAACTATCGATCTATCCTCTTCATTTATTACTTATTGTTCCTGCTCTCCTCTGTTTTCCTTCTATCTTCGTTTAAAATTTCTCATCTTCTCAGCATGCATTTGTCTTCTTTGCTGGCTTCCGGCCTAGCCTTGATTATCTCTAGAGCATCTGCTACCCCTCACGTCTCCTCTCTTGGCAAGAGATGTACCTATTCTTCCACAGACAGAGCTTGCTGGGGAAACTACGACTTGTCCACTAATTACTACGATGAAGCTCCAGACACCGGAAAAACAGTGGAGGTTTGTATCTACCCATCTCACATCGAAATCTGACTCTAACATATGCACTAGTATTACTTCGAGCTTGTTAATACAACAGCCGCTCTAGATGGAGTTTCCAGAGATGTTTTGCTAGTAAATGGCACCTTCCCCGGTCCAACAATCTATGCGAACTGGGGTGATACAGTTGGTAAGCTTGCTACTAATTATCTCCGAACCCCGCTCACTCTTCTACAGTTGTCCACCTCTACAACGGTCTCACGAATAATGGTACCGGTCTACATTTCCATGGCATTCGCCAGAATTACACTAATCAAATGGACGGTGTCCCATCAATCACTCAATGCCCCACAGCACCAGGAAAGGTAAGAGGTTCTGCCTTGCCCCCGCATTTCTGGCTAACCGACGTATAGTCAATCACATACACCTGGAAGGCGACCCAATACGGGCACTCATGGTACCACTCTCACTTTGCTCTCCAAGCGTGGGAAGGTGTCCTTGGTGGAATTATAATCAACGGTCCTGCTACCGCAAACTACGACAATGATATGGGAGTCCTCTTCTTGAACGATTGGACCCATCAGACTGCCGATCAAGTGTATACAGCCGCCGAGACCTCCGGACCTCCCACTTTAGACAATGGTCTCATCAACGGGACAAATGTTTATGGTAGTCTTGGATCGCGTTTCAATATGACCTTCACTGAAGGCGAGTCACACCGGATTAGACTTGTGAACGGCGCCATCGACACTCACTTCAAGTTCATGATCGACAACCACACTATGACCGTTATCGCCATGGACTTCGTGCCTATAGTTCCTTATAAAACCACAGTTCTGAGCATCGGAATGGGTTAACGATACGATATCATCGTCAATGCCACCCAAACAGCCGGAAACTATTGGCTTCGAGCAATCCCACAAACATCATGCAGTGACAACAACAATGCGGACAATATCAAAGGGATAGTGAAATACAATTCTAGCAATAGCAGCGCCCCCACAACCGCCGCATACAGCTATACCGATAGCTGCACGGACGAAAAAGTATCTGACCTCGTCCCTTACCTTGCTCTCAATGCCAGTGGATACAGTATTGAGAACAACGAGGCTATCACAGTCGGGAAGTCCAGCAATCTCTTCAAATGGCACATGGAAGCCACCACATTTGTGGTCAAATGGGCCGATCCAACACTCCTTCAGATCTATGAAAACAACACGAACTTCACAACCTCTTCCCACGTTGTGGAGCTCAACACCGCCGATGAATGGGTCTACTTCGTCATCGAGACCACTCAAGCTGTTCCTCACCCTATCCATCTCCATGGCCATGACTTCTATGTCCTCGCTCAAGGATCCGGCACCTACTCCAACTCATCTGTCACTCTCTCTTTGAAGAATCCGCCGAGACGAGACGTCGCAATGCTGCCTTCATCAGGGTATCTAGTCATTGCGTTCCAAGCTGATAATCCGGGTGCTTGGCTCATGCATTGCCATATCGGATGGCATACTTCTGAGGGTTTTGCGCTGCAGCTGGTTGAACGGTACTCGGAGATCGCGGCGCTGATTGATTACGACACCTTGAACTCGACTTGTGCGGCTTGGAATACCTATGCGACTAAAAACAGCATTGTGGCCGATGATTCTGGGGTCTAAGAGTATGTTCTAGGCAGTTGGAATTGAAGTTTTGCAGAACGATTTCCTTTGTTCTCGGACGATAGAGCATAGTTTGCAGGGTCGGGGCGTGCTGGGATGTTATGCATGAGCTGGAGGGGTGTTGGAGTTTTGTACTTCTAGACGGCCTCTCTTTCTTTTGTTTTTCAATTTGTTTGCTCTTTAAAAAGCTCATTATCACTGTCAACATCGAGTTTCAGGAAGTCACCCAAGATCAAGAAGTGAAATAATATGACATTATTCTCTTGTTTGCTTCTCGAAATGCCAGGGGAGAGAGACAAGCCGTTGCACGTGCAAAGGCTCTGAGAGCTTATTACCGATAGAGTCTACCCCGAATCTTAACCTCGCCAAAGTCCATTTCCGTCTTTGGACCTAAGCGGTTGCTGCTCTAACCTAAGCTAAGGCCCTGGGTCCTGAGAACGCTGATGAGTCAGCTAGATCATACTGAAGAGATCCTCTTCTAGCCCCCTCGCGAATCGGTTATAGTTTCTATATTGTCTAAATATAAATCTTACTAATGCCTGTTAGTCTGGAACATAGCAACCTCTTTGAACCTATCAAGATGTCGTAATAGTGTCCATTCTCGCTCCCCTGTTAAACTTATTAAGGGTCCCTGCCAGAGCCGATATGGATCCCTCTAGTCCAGTTGCACGTGACTGGTTATTAAGCCTC
>AYLM01002476.1:0-14185 GCA_001625345.1 Cairneyella variabilis | reverse complement strand
ACGTAGACTGAGACGTGGATGCCCTAAGTGCCTTAGGCAGCCATATTGCAACACAACCTACTGAATATCGCCAAGCCAATCCTTATCAGGGTTCTGTTTGTGTCCCCTAATAACAAGAACTTTTGACCAGCCTAAAATATGCTTTGCACAAAACGAATATCTATCTGCAGCCGGCAAAATCTCTGGCAAAATCCTCGCCGCATCGTCCTAGAACAAGAAACAGCATCTGTTTAAAGATCACCCACAGCGCCTAACTCCCCATCAAAACTATCTATATTCACAACCGCCGCTTTAGCTCTTTTGATCTTCGCCTATCTAAGATTACTCGCAGCGCCCAACTCCCCAGATCAAGATTATCTATAATCACAGCCGCTACTTTAGCTCTTTTCTTATTGTGTCTATAACAGCGCAAACGAATATCGAAAAATTCAAAGTATATCACTAAATTGCTATTATATTCAGACCTAGCTAAGCTTGAGAAAAGGCAGAGTATATTGCACTTCCTTTACATCCCTCCTACACCACGAAACCTAAAACGCATCCATCGTTGTCAACTCCATAGCATTGTATTTTCTCCATATGCCTCCCGTGCCGGGGGAAAGAGTGTCTCCGTAGTGGCCAACTCAACAGCATTATATTTCCTCCACATGCCTCCTGTACCGCGGAAAGTGCCTAATTCGCCCTCGGCACTGAAAGATGCAACATATAGCGCTAGAACTCGTCCTTTCCTGGGGCGGTAAATTTGCAGATAGAAGCGCTGGCCCGAAGATCGCTGGATCAGAATGATGCTCACATTGTGAAGTTACTTTATTAGAACAAGAGAGGTATAAAAGGAAGGCGATAGTGTTTGTGTTTGGAGCTGAAAGCTGAGAAGAGAAATCATCTGAGGGTCGAGAGAAGAAAAGTCCAACGCCATTTGAAGAGACCCGCAAATTAAAACCACGATGAAAGGACAGACAGAATGGCTTCGACCTACTTGGGACTTTAACAAAGAACTGTGCTGTAATTCTACTGAGACAGATTGGCAAATGGTAACGTGGATGAGGAGCCAACAGATTTGCAGTACTTCGAAGGACAGCCGAAGGCTCAAAGCACACCGCAGAATATTTTATCGAGCAGATAGTCACGTGATTGATGAATGGTTTTGAATGCGAAGAAAAAGATGTCTGCATTTCTATGTAAGGACTGACTGAGTATATATAGTGATAATCCTAGTCGGTGAGACTTAAGACAACAAGTGCTAGCTAGCAGAAAGGGTTAGTGCTTGCGAGGCACTAAAATAAAGGGTAAGAATGCCGTCTCGGCACTAAAATATCCAACGCAATGTTTAACGTTAAATGCTCCTTTCTGAGGTTAAGATCTCGAGATCCTCCAATAAATGTCAAATACTTTTCAGAATCACGTCATAGCCAAGTAACAAACCGCATTTGTTCTCCCAATGATCACTAGCTCATCTTTATACAGGGAATATGCCGAAGGAAAGCTCACTTATAGAAATCTAAAGACCACGCTTACTTACACAGGCATTAACCCTCGTGTATTTTTCATATCGTAAAAGCTAGATCAGCTGAAATTGCTGTAGTTGCCGAGAGTGTGGTTCAAATTCTGAGGATGAAAAGCCATATAAAGATAGTGAGACTTAATATCTGTAAGGCATAGTCATACATTTTGTTTACCAGTCGAGCTTATTAGACGACGGAATGCTCTGTTGTGCAAGTCTGTACTACATTTATGCAAGAATTGGATATGAGCTAAGGCTAAGATAGTACAAATTTAGCCAGAATAACCGTGGTGAGTATAGAGGAGAAAGGGAGAAGTGGTGTGACGATGATATTAAGAATTCGAGATGATGCTACGTACGCTTTTCATTCTTGCTTCATTTAAATGAATGGGAGGACTGAAAAGATGCAATTGAAAGGATAATACTTCTGCGTGCTTAGCACCTGCAGATATTCGGAGGTCAGCCTTGCGGGCTGAGCTCCGACAAGTGCCAATCAAGCCACGTGATTACCTTGCTTCAATCCTACTGCATTCGCTGAAACTTGGAATCAAACGCCACCATCAGTTTAAAGCGATCGTGCCCACCCAGCGAAGAAGGTGCAGCCACCCGGCTACGGAAATAGCCACTCTTATGGAGGAACAACGACGGGGCTAAACAAATCACATGCTAGAAAAACAAGTACCTTACCGACTATCTATAAAATTTCGTATTTTAAGCCCTACTGTGGATGGCTTATTTCATGCGCCAAATCTGGAGATTCTCCGTTCACACTGGGGATTTGAGGGAGGTTGAGAGGGAGTTGGAGGGTGAAATGGTATATTTGCCTGGTTTGCAAGGCCTCAATTCGAGATTCGGAAATGACGACTTATCGCGATATTACCGAGCCTAAAGTACGCTATAAATAGGGGTGATGCAGCTACGCGCATCACATGCGTCTCGTAACTTAGTTATATTTATTAAACACGTGAGGAATCACATGAAAACGAGACGATGCACGTATCAGCAGGCACACTAAACCCAATGCGGTAAAAAAAGATGAAACCGTGCCAAGATTTTGCCCAGTACGCGTTGGAAGGCGCTGAGAATGAGTCAGCGAGGACCCTTAAGACCTGCCGTAGCTAGATCAATAAAACATCATCCCTCCTCTACACGAACCTGACCCACGTCTTTGTACGCACAAATATTTGGTGTGTCTGCCTCGCGGCCGCAGGGTTACTTCTCTTACTCGTACCTCGTTACGAGAAGCGCGGGATAGCGCGTGGCTGTGTGAAGTGGTATTTCCCAACCATCAACTCGCTGGCCCCCGATCTCAAAGCGTTGCTTTATTTCTTGGAAGATTGTTCCAGTCTTCACAAGTGCAAGAGTGATTGGTTCCGTCAACACGATTCACCGTAGCTATCTCACAGCACAGTTCTAGCAAGGTAGCGTGAGGCGCGAGCCTTTCATCTTCAACGAGCACCGGCGTGCCGCCCCTTGTCCCACCATGGTAGGTAGAATCGATCGTAGGGATTTCTTATTTTAACGTATTGAATAGTCTATCGAAGTACTTTACGATGGGACCGGTCCGGAAGGGAACTTAAACCCAACGGTCGAGTATAGCATCTGTTTTTTTGCCCTCATCTAATGGAGACTGACTCTTTATGAAAAGTATTGTTGCCGTTCACGGCCTGAACCCGACGAACAGAAATGACCATGCAGTTGCTACGTGGACAGACTCCAAAAGCGGGCATCTTTGGCTCAGAGACGCACTCCCACATTCGCAGCCGAGTGCGCGTATTCTCTTGTATTCGTACAATTCGAGTCCAGCATTCGGGAACGATAAGGACCGATTCATATTCCAGGCAAATTCTCTCCTGGAATGTTTGAGACTCATTCGGCGGAAGGTTAGTATAGCCACCTAATGCCAAATACCAGAACTGAACAATCTCAACAGGACCCAAATTTGCCCTTGATAATGATTGGTCATAGTCTCGGTGGAATTCTTATCCAGCAGGTTAGTTAATGTCGAAACTATGTTAGATATCTACTAAGTTTGATGACCCTTATCAACGCCCAAAATAATCTCAAATACAAAGACATAAAGCAGGCAACGTGAGTGACCACCGGCATACCTGTGATATTAGAGCTGATATTAGCAGTTTCGGATTAATGTTCTTCGGAACTCCCCATTCGGGGCCTGCGAATGACCTTAAGGTCAAGTTCGGTAGGGTATGCGTCGACATTGCGCAGTCAATGCCTTGGAAGGTGTCCAATGACATAATGGAGGCGTTGAAAAAAGGATCTCTATTCTCGGATGTTCTCTACGAGCACTGGAGGCATCAACTTGAACAGTATCACATTATATCCTTCTACGAAGGAATTGGCAATGTAAGACAATTTCCCGGATCTTTTGGCTCCCAGATATAGAGATACTAAAATGGGAAAAGTTAGTGCCTCGGGAATCAGCCGTCTTTGGGCTTGATGGCAGGCGTGAAAATCAAGTCAAACTTGATGCGGCACATAGAGATATGTGCCGCTTCAATCCCTCCGTAAAGAAAGACATGGATAATTATTTCCTTGTTGAAGGCAACATTGCCGATTTATGCAGCAAATGTCCTGGTGAGACTTGACCATCTTTTCACTTTCCACTGTTTGTAGTTCAATTTTTACTTCTGTATCTCTTGTCCAGAACTACGATTGGATTTGCGATGTCGATGGATTTCTCTGACAAAACTATCTAGCAAAAGACACTGTTAAAGAGGAGTATAAAGGCATATAATTCTCCCACCAAATCAAGTTATATCAGTATTACTTCTGACACAAGAATTAGGGTTAATCGACAGCCTCAGAGTATGGAGCTATAATCCGCGACTTGAAAAGATATCTGACAAGCACCAACAAAGCCTCCAATGGATGTGGAACGATGGCGAAGATGGACCAGGTTTTGTTAAGTGGCTGAATTCGGATGTTCCCATCTACTGGATAACTGGATTACCGGGATCGGGGAAATCGACTCTGATGAAGTACCTGTACGAGAATCCTCAGACGCAGAGCTACATATCGACCAAAGGCCGAACAGTGACCATGATTGGCTACTTCTTCCACGAGCTTGGTGCAAATAAAGAGACAAATTTCAAGGCCCTACTGGCTAGTATACTCGAGACACTTTCGGCTTCGTTCAGCACGCTCGCACCCCTATACATCAGATACTTCGGGGAGCTAAAGAAGAGATTGAAAAGCGGGCTAGGAAAATCACCTTGGCATGAGCGTCACTTGAAGAAGGCTCTAGAGCTGATTGGGCAATCGGATGCCTCTGGTGACGTTCTTCTATTTGTAGACGGCCTTGACGAATGTTCTGGTGATCATCGCGAGCAGCTCGAGTTTCTTGTGCCATGGATTCAATCCACACAGGGAAAAAGTCTTACAATACGGATGTGTCTTTCTAGCCGACCCTTACAAGCGATCGAGCTCCGTCTTTTAGCTTTTCCACGGTGTAGAATTCACGAATGGACGGACAACAATATTTCAGCCTATATTCGAGACAGACTCGGCCACACTCGGAGTGGTTTGGCCTTGAGTGACCAGAAGCCACACACACATCACAACGGAACGATTGTAGATTATCTGACGGACACAGTCATCGACAAAGCTCAAGGAGTTTTTCTGTGGGTGAAACTTGTCGTCAACCATCTCATCGTGGGCCTTGAAGAAGGCTTTAGTGACACCGAACTTAAAGAGTGTCTGGATTTGCTTCCGCCTGAGTTAGAAGATCTGTATGCTCGAATCTTCGAACAAATTCCCAAGGATTATATCCATGATGCGATGATCTATTTCAAGTTGGCCCTTATGCGTCGTCCCCTTGGGCTACTTGATTTCTACTTGGCAACGCGGGACCCGAAGGAAGCACTGGCCAGAAAGAACCAATGGTCATACGAAGACCATCTTACCATGAAACACGCATGTACTCGGGCAGAGACTAGGATTAAAAGTCGTTGCCGAGGCCTCCTTCAGGTTAAGCAAAACGAAATAGATGAGACAGCTTCCCAATACACACCGAGCGAGACGAAGGATATAACGCCACTGGTATCGGTAATTGGAAAGAACGTGGAATTTTTGCATCTTTCCGTTCGCGATTACATCGCTTCCAAGCCTTTCGCAACTTCCTCGTCTTTTGAGCTTGACGTTGATGTTGCTTTCATGGCTTCTTCAATCGGTCTTTTGAAACTATTGCAGCCAGATCAAATACTCCAAGTCCGCACTTGGGCTGACCGTATGTCTAAGTCAGCCTCTAAATTTTCGCCCCTTATGGAGTACACCGAGAAAGACAATTGTTTCTCAGGTTCTGGACCAATCGAGTCTCTATTTATTCATGCATGGTTTCCCGCAGATTCTCCAGGAAGCTATCAGAGGCGTCTATTAGCAGAGCTTGATCAGACATGCAGTCTTGCTGACAAAAAGTGGCATTCTTTCTATCTTGAATCTGCTCTAGAAGATGGCTACGGGGAGATTCCTGTTAGAGTGAGTCCGGACTGTTGGAATACTGACATATTTTGCCTGTGTCTCGCTTACGGGCTGGATACGTATGTTAAAGAAGAGATTGAAGTTTATGCGTATAAGCTGGAGGAGCGTACTGGACGTCCCTTGCTCCATTTCTTCTTCGACTTATGCTACACACGATATACGATACCAAATCTGGATATCTTGCGGCTTCTCCTTAGGCGTGGTGCCAAGCCAAACGAGGTTTTCGATCAGAAGACCAGCTGGGAATATGCTCTCCTCGCAATCGACCACTTGCTCAGTAATTGTATAGAAAAGCCGAAGAATTGGACTGAACCACTGATGGTTCTTCTCGAACATGGAGCGATCCCTAACCGACGCATGGGTGATAGCGACTCAGCTCTGATGGTAGTATCTAGGAACCTAGACGAGGATAGTTGGCTTCTGAATGGCATAAAGGGACTCATCAAAGCTCTTATTCATAAAGGTGTGGGGATGGAGCAAGACGAATTGGAATGGGTGGGTACGTGTTGCGGCCAAAAATCCAGGGCCTTTATAGAGAAGACCCTAGAAGAAATACAGAGCTCGCCTTCAAGGGTTGTTGAAACGGGTCTGTAGGATTGCCCGTCACACCTTGGAACAAAGGAGGCAAAGACGATAGCAATGATATCTGCATATTGCAAAAATCCGTTCCTACTCCCATGGCTATTTGACGCGACCTTTGCTTCGAATTTTGATGCCAAGCGGATTTACTGCAGCTTGACGATACGTCAGGTACCAAGTCCATCTTCGCTACTTCGCACACCAACCTGCAACATTGGGCTCCCGATTTGGTTCAGACAATGTGGGGAGTGGATGGTAGCGATTTGTGTTGGAGAAGGGAATTATGAAATGGCTACAAAATTGGTGCTGGTGTTTGTACACGTTGATTAAGGATATGGGATCCCTTGAAGAAGAATAAGGGAATAACGGACTGTGGCATTGATGGAGAAGATTCGTGAGATGAGGGAACAAGCTATGGAGAATTTATGTCTTTGCAATTACACTATAAGTCACGCGAAATAGCTGGTTCTCTTTTCTCCCTTTTCAATTTCTCCAAATTCCTTTGCGTCCAGAGAATATTGAGCTTTACTGTGGAACTTTCCGTAGCCAACAAACATCAACAAAGCAATCCTGTCACAAAGGAGTTTCAAGAAAACATCCTAAATGGATATCCAGGACTCTGGGTAAGATTATATCTCTCCATTCAATTGATTATAGGGAGCATAAGGAGTATATGTGATGCGTGACGTCTGTTGGAATGAGAGAAGGGAGAGATCAACGTTGTTTCGGGGTGTTCCGTGCCCAACCCCGGAAAGAATTGGCATGCTCCATGCACTGAGACTCGCCGACGGACTAAATGAGTAGCTAGAATCAAGCTGAGCACTTAAACAAAGGAAGAGAGCGAAAGTATGAGCGGACGTCTCAACGGAAGTCCGTCGAAAGCATCGAAGACGCCAAGAACTTCAGAGGGTGAAGCCCAACATTCGTGACATACTTAATATCAAAGGGATATAATCAAGTCCGAATCGCGAAATCTCAAGCACCGTCAGATCTCAAGAACCATAAGATCTTACCAGCGCTAATTAAAATTTCATACTATAATACAAAAAAATTTCAAACTCCAATCTCATTATTAGCAAAGCGTCCATATCCTATCCTATATATCCCAACCTACCTACCCCATTCCATCTCATATAACTCATTACAAAATATTCATTTCAATCATATAACATATAAAAGAGAGTCATAAAGTAAACCCGACACCATTTCCATCAAAATATCATACTCACCTCGCGCTTACCCGTCCTCACCCGATATCCACAAGCAATCTTTTACCACCTCACTGCTGCTTACTAGACCTTAATAGCACGAGACCCCTAGTCATTCTTAGTATAGCTGTAAAAGAAGTTTTATTTTAGCAATCTTCGTCCGATGAAGGAGCTCTGGATAGGCGATTTTCATGAAGCATCGCGGAAGTATCGTGGTTGAAGCCGCTTACATGAAATGTTGATCTCGAAATAGAATTTGGGTTATGACTTCAGAAGTATTGAAAGTAAAAGTAGGATTCCAACGCCGTGTAGAAGAGCTTAATTTAATGACAATAATCTGGAGGGAAAGGTATTGATGTTGGTGGAGATAAATGTTGATGGTACAAACTCCGATGGTTGGGAAGTGTCGCGTCGGGAAAGAAATGCGAGAACGCACCGCATCTCACCATATCCTCCACTTGTGACCATTACATCCGAGTACTAGAGCATCTCATCATATGGGATCCAATCTAATACGCGAGCGGTCTCTGGCACGATTGTTCCTGCTGGGAGTGTGAAGCCTTTCTTTCTCAGTGCTGCCACTACGATGACACCCATGCTCTCCTTGAAAGCATGAATGGTCGGAATGATAAGATCTTTGCTTTCCGCCGCCATCATACCCTGAGATACAAAACTATTTTCTTCTTCTCCAGATTGATAGAGAAGACGTCTCACCAGTCAGGAAAAGTGACAAAAGGGTCACGAAGCCCTGGCGGAAGGCCACCTGAGAATCAGAAACCAGGTAGAGCATCTGAACGTGGGAACTCTATCGAAGGAGCGCACATCTGAACGGGTCGATCCAGACAAATGTAGTTGGCGTCGACGTTGAACATATCTGGCACAGTGGCACCCATTTCTTCCATGGTCTCCTTAAAGACGACAACGATTTTTGCGCCTGGAGCTTTGTCTTGAATGATCTTCAACCCATCTTAGATACTACAATGCTGAGAAGGTATCACATCAACAAAGGCTCGCCTGCCTACCTCATCCTTCGATGGAGGTGGTACCCTTTTGGACAACTCATGAAATTCCTCAGCTCTTTGTTCGTCAAGATCCGCATCGCCTTTCAAGGAGACAAACGTGGGACTGATACCCTCGATTCTCTGTTTGCATTCACTCCCTTTCAGGAATGTCACGTCGTAGCCTTGTGCTATGAGTTCCCTTGCAATGTTGCAGTATGGCTGCCTAAGGCACTTAGGGCATCCACGTCTTAGTCTACGTTTCGCATATAGGTCATAATGCGGCCTCCATTCTGTAGTTTGCTTCTACACAGTTGACAATATACACTAATTTTCCCCATATCTTGTATGTCATTGCTTCTAGACAGTTGACAATATACACTGATTTCCCCATATCTTGCATATCAGTAGTAAATTCATTAAAGACTTAGCGTTGTTGTGGCGAACTCGATCGCTATATGCTAGTTGGATCGGCTAGAATTCCAACATGCAACAGCTCTCAGCGGCATCACGTGTCCGTAAACAGGGGGTCGCGGCGATCAGCACCTTCGGGTCCGTTGAATGGCCCATTTTCAGTATCAGGCTTGAATCTGATCCGGATTGAGGATCAATTAATGTTCTCTTACGTTCGATACCAGAACTTTTTAATTATTCTCGCCGTCTCAGTGTATTCACCGAATATTAATCGCGCCGCAATGTAAGCTGGAATTCTACTCCTCACGTTAGCATAGAAGCGAAGATAATAAACAAAAGGGTTTAAACTTACCAATGTGTATTTGTGATTTCTTACCCCCTCCAATTTTTCACGAGTACCTCACAGATGCAAAGCACGGGAGGTTCTCCTGGTAGCTGGTATAGAGTCGCCTCAAGTTACCCACCGCCAATTCTCTGCGGGTATCCCGTGACTAATATTACAAATCATGGCTTGAGCATCATCCAGTAGCTTTGTATACGGCCCTAAATACCTCTAAGTTTGCCAAAAATTGACATATAGGTATTGAGAGGGTTATTGATGATGAGAGGCGGATATGAATGTTGCCGTTGGCCGGGAATAAGGATTTTCTGCGGGCATGGCTCTTGCGGTCCACCCGAGTCCATGGCCAGCATCAGATCAGCAATGACCTGTTTCTACAATGCTTAAACACCCACTCAAGCGTGCAGTTTCAATCCAACTTTCCGGCGTCAATTCCATGTTGGCCTTGTGTCAACATCAAACCTTCGGAGGAGTGACGCCGGGCCACGTGTGAGCGCTAGAAATGCCTCCCAGATCCTGTGATGCATCTTACCATAAATACCAACTCTCCTCGATCGTCCGCACCCTATTGGCCTTCCCTCGCATTCCCTCGTACTCCTACAAGCCACTAGACAGCCCCAGCGACTCCATTCGTCTCATCTTACTCCAACCAGCGCCATTCCTAACATCTCCCATCCGTTGCCGCGTTATCGAGACATTATGGAGTCAGGAGAAGTTCGAATCTTCAGCTCTCAAAGGCTTTGTGGCTCTTTCCTATACATGGGGAAATCCTATCCCAAAATCAGAGATAGAGATTGATGGACGACCCTTCGAGATTACGAGGAATCTGGAGCTTGCGCTGAGGTATTTGAGGCGTGAGCGAACGGAGTTGAAGTTGTGGGCTGATAGCATTTGTATCAATCAAGATGGTGGGTAATCGGGGAGTAATTTTTTCCTATTCGAGACTACTTCATGAGCTTTTACTCTTGACCATCTCTCAGGGGTAGTTACTTCAAAATTCATCCTAATAAAGTAACGGCTAACTCCCCAATGTTCACAGATACTGAGGAGAGGAATCGGCACGTAAGGCAGATGCGGTCGATTTACTCAGCAGCGAACGAAACCACAATTTTCTTAGGCGAGGCAACTGAGGGATCTGATGCGCTGTTGCATGCTATGGACCATGCCAAAGTCGAAATCGCTCTTGCGACAACGAAAAATGCTGTTGTCAAAAGTTTGATGAATGCATCTGGTCTCAGCAAAAGGGAACTCGTTGAAATGGCTTTCGAGATTCTTTGGCGACGGTACTGGCGCCGTATTTGGATCTTTCAGGAGATTGTTGTTAGTGGCAATCCTTGGGTACAGTGTGGAAAGGTTAAGGTTCCTTGGGAATTGTTTTGTCAGGCGCTGATTGCACTGCTTCACTCGGATGTGAAACAATGGGGTGCGGGATATGATAACGAGCCGAAACGAAGATTGGAAGATACATATTGGGAGCGCCGTGCTTATCGATATTCTCAGGGGTTGACGGAGAGTCTTCCAAGGCGGGATATGGCTACTGGGCATGAGTTCAAGGATCGGACGAGGTTGTTGGAACTTCTTGTGACGAAGAGAGGGTCTGAAGCGAGCGATTCAAGGGATATGGTGTTTGCCTTGGCTGGAGTTGCAAGAAAGCCAGCCGACTGGGATCCTCTGAGTATTACTTATGAGAAGTCAGTTTCCCTCGTCTATATGAAGTACGTTATGCACCTGTCCTGTGTTGGGATTCAACTGACAGCGAAATGTAGTGTTGTGAAGTATCTCATTGAGCACGAAGGCAGCTATGAAGCCCTCAGTCACGCCGGCCAGTATCAATACCAGCGCCAAAAGAAGATACAACCACTTTATCAGTATGCACATCCATCCTGGGCACCGGATTGGCGCATCCCAAGCGACTTCAAGGACAAAATCGTAGACTGGATCCCATCTCCGTCATCAGAAAATGTCATAGAAAAGAACCACATCTTTCTCGAAGAATACGGAATCCTTGTCTGCATGGGTCAAATATTCGACCGCATATGCTCGATCAGTGATGGGGAAGAGGTAAAATTGTATCCTTCAAGCATCGGACGAGTGAGCTGGAATAAATGGCATCGTCGAAAACTGATTGAGCATGGCGTTCTTTCCCACTTAGGAACAAAGCTGGGCACTGTCACCAGTCTTTTCGCTCGGATGCATCCACTCACCTACCGCCGGAAACTGGCTCAGACGAAAGGAGGGACGTTGTGTTTAGTGCCTAGAGATGCCCAAGTTGGTGATCTGGTTTGTCAATTCACTGGCAGTCCTATACCATTCATTCTCAGGCCATGGGGGGAGGAGCAGTGGAAGCGGAAAGACATTGGGCCTTGCTCCAAACTTATTGTGAAGTTCCTGGAGTGGACCACAAAGTCGACGTCGCGGATTTTTGCCCTCGATTATGTTGATGAGAAGATCTCGGCTGCATTGAAGGATAAAGTGCGGAAGGAGGATGTCGAGATCCAGCATTATACCTTGATCGGCGAGTCCTTTGTTGATGGTCTCATGAACAAAGAAAAAGCAGAGGTTGCACGAAACATGAAGCAGGAAGTGGCATTTGCTTTACATTGAAGTTGATGCAGGGACTTTGAATGCTCAGGTCAGTTGTCGACCATATGAGGCCCAAAATCTCTAACCTGGCCTCCAATTTAATGAAGGGTCTTTTGAAGATCCTTGGTTTGTCGCTATCCAGTCACTCGAAGTAACAACTCATCTGGTCCTTCTCCGAAACGCAACCTCAGCCGGTAACCTGAAACTCGCACGGAACATCCGGTGCCACCTCTCTCACATCATAAATCACCAGCTCCTCATCTTCTGGCTCCACCTCATGCCCCAACTTCTCCGATATCCTCTGGCAAATCTCGATGCCCTCCCGAACATTGTCATCGCTCTTTGTCGAGAAGCAATGAACATGGACCATAGGGAGTTTGGTTTTGATGTAAGGCTCAAAAGAGCTTCATGGCCATGATACAGCCCGTTAAAGAAACCTAGAAAGTCGATGGCGGTGGCCTGGAGGTTCATTACGAAGTGGTTGATTGTCTGAGGGATTGTAATGATCGTGGGAGGAGCAGTTGGCTCTGAAGGAAGGGCGCTTCGGGAACGCTTTTGGGAAATATGATTGTGTTCCTTTTATCCACAGTCAACGGGAGGAGGTCGTCCGCGGCGTGTTCAATAAAGTTGTGGCCATCTTCACAAAAGGGATGGATGGATTTATCCACTTTTTGGGTGTGTTGTTAGCTTGCTCACCGATATCTAGTTCGAAATATGGGGGTGGAGTTGTAATATATCAGATTAATCTTGTGACTCAAGATACTCTATACTTCCCTTCTAGTACCCCTCCTTCTCTTTCTTGTCCAAATACATCCGGTCTCTACTTAGCCTTTATGAACGGCCCAAACCGGAACTACTCCAAATATACCCTCGTCGCTTCACTCCTGTTCCACGCACCCCAAAAAGCGTCACCCAACTCGTTGGCGTGTGATACTTGGCACCAAACCCGTTAGGTCAGATTCCCTAAACAGTATCTCAATAACACGGTGGGACGAGGTATAAGAAGCGCTGGCAATAAACTCCACCTCGCATTGTCATGCACACCTTGGCTCACGACATGATCTGGGAAGCAACTGAGCTGAGCTGACGTATCAGCTCTTCCCGTACCACCGCTTCACAAATCAAATCATGCAAACCCCGTCCCTTATAGACTTGTCCCGGTAGCTTGGTTCACATTACACTTGGTAGGAGTTCAGCTCTACTTCACTCCCCTTCACTACCAGATCCTGTCCCTGTAGATAGACCCAATTACGCTAAAGGACGGTATGAGCCGAGCAATGTTAGTATTCCTTTCAGTAAGGCAACTCGCCTTTTGCTGAGTGATAACACACTACAAGCCATCCTCTGGGATATCTTCCACTTAAACGGATTACCGTCATGTTCAGGGGAGAGATGAGCTAATCGCCATCGTAATCCTCAATCTGCCTTGAGCCTTCCTTTTGCGGATTGGTTAACCGACTCAATTTGTTAGTAAACTGTGCCGTTGATGTTATTATGCCTTTCTAGGATTACATAAACCTCCCAATGCCACTGGCCCTTGGTGTGGCTCCTTGAACGCGGCATTGCCGTTACATGAATCTCCGCCTCTGTTTGGCCCCAACCCAGCTGATCTTGCACCCCTTGCCAGTAAAACTGTGCTGCTAATGTGATTCTGCCTTGCAGGTATTTCTATAAATCTCCACCTCTGTTTGACGTCTACGAGCCTCCGCCCCCTTTGTTCGTGAAGATGAATCTCCTAGTAACACTGAACATTGGTGTGACTCCTCCCAGACACGACACAACTGCTATGAAATATCCACCATCCAGCAGACTCGCCACCGGAGATCATCCCTTTGTCGACCCAGCTAGTGCAGTTATCCCTTGCATGAACCTCGGTGTAGTCCCTCCGTAACGCAACCTCATGGCCGCATCAATCTCATGATGATCAACCAGAGAACCAGTTATCCCAATCATCCGCTATAGTTATCCAACTAGCCGCCAAGATGGAACTGGTACAAAACCTTTCTAATGTAACCTCACATTTGTATGAATATCACTATACACAGGAACTAAACTCGCTGAC
>AYLM01002473.1:0-62654 GCA_001625345.1 Cairneyella variabilis | reverse complement strand
TGCTTAACTCTCTTTTAGCCCTGCATCTGACCCTATTAAGGCTTCGTGTTACAGTTTGCGGTAAGTGTATATACGCAGATTGCGGTCAATCGTCTTTTAGATATATAATCGAAGATCGGTAAGTGCTTTTCGCTGTTTATTATAAACCTTAACTTTATAGCGCTAGTCGTTTAAAGCGGATTTATAAGCCTCTTTTTCTTTAATATTAAAAGAGCGGAAGGTAATTAGAATAAGAGCCGTTTAAGCTATATTTTAGCGAGATGTTGGAATTGATTGGGGTCTTTAGCTCTCTTAGCCACCCCTTAGTTTAGTGTGTGCAGTTAATGAACTAGCACTTAAAATAGGCCCTACACTTAAGCTTTATGCTCTTATAATTAGTGGATCACGCGGAGTATAAAAATCCGTGTAAGTAGGCTTGATTAGTGCTATAAGGTCTAGGACAAGTTCTAGTGGCTAAGATAGATCACAGTATTTCCAAACGTCCTCTCTTAAAGCTGCCGTAAAGATGATTTCAATCTAATCGTCTTAATTCTTACTGCCATCGAGTGTTATAATGGTTTTACCGCCCTTAGACCCGGTTTATAGCATGCTATTATATGGGATAAGTTTTAAGATCGAAGTAATGAAATTAATAGTTAGCAATCACAAGACTATCTTACTATGCCTGAAAATCGATTGTAATAAGTGTATGAAAGCGGTAAATTAGTTGCCGGATCGTAGGTATATTGTTTAAGACGAATTGGTCTATAAAATCGAAAATCCGTATTCTTAAGATAAAGAGATAGCTAAATACAGCGTTTTAATAACACTTAAGCAATACACACGCCACGCACTTTAAGGGGCCTTTAAGTATATACTGCTAGGTCGTTTATTAAGTGAGGTCGCTTTCAGTATATAAAAGTATTAAAATTAAATAAAGTGCTCTTTAAATAAGAATATTTAAAGAGCTCCTAAGCTTATAACTATTAAGCAGATAGTCACATAATTATTAAATATTGGAAAATGCATAGGGAAAGATGTTTATATTTCTATAGAAAAATGGACTAAGTATATATAATGATAATCCCAGTCTATAAGACCTAAGAAAACGAGTCCTAGCTAATGTGGTGGGGTAACGTGACCTACGATCACATAACCCTCTTATTACCTTTAAAAGCCGTCGCGGTATAGTCTTAGTTCTTTAGGCAAATACAACCCCTTTTATCCTTTGTTTAGAGATATAAGAATCCCTTCTATAAATAGTGACCTATATAAAGAACGATTAAAGGCTCTAAGAGACGCTGCAGCCTCTAATTCAGGATCGATTCGATATTGTCGTCGTCGCCGCCGCCGCTATTGTTACCTACGATTACCGCTTTTCATTTAATTACCCCTTTTCCTTTGACTATATTTTATAAGTACTCGATATTCGATTCTACCCTTTAAGCCTTTTAAGAGCATCTGCTAGACGAATACCGATTAATATACCCTTTAATTTGAGACGACTGCGATGCTGGTAAAAGATTAAGACGAATTTTTAATGATTATTAAATATTCAATTGATTAAGCTAGAGTAGCTGACGATATCGGACGAGCAGCTAAATAGGCATATTAGACCGATAGGATAGAGGCGAAGCAGTTTTGGAAAGATTGAGTTAGGCATATAATGATTAAGAAGAGAAGATATTGAGTTGGATTTGGATTTAAATACTGAAGCTTTTAATTAAACGAGAGAAGGAAGGTTATATAATAAGGGCTTTATATAATTAAGTTAGGTCATATAGTCTAATTATTATGGTTCGCAGACATATAGCTATGCTACGTTGGCTTAGTTAGGCTTAGGTTAGGTTTGGGTTGTTACTCTTATTAGCTAAGAGGGGACGAATGTGGTGGGGTAACGTGACCTATAGTCATATGACCCTCTCACCACCTTTAAGAGCCGTCGCGGTGTAGTCTTAGTTCTTTAGGCAAATGCAACCCCTTTTGTCCTCAGTCTAGAGATACGAGAATCCCCTCTACACTAACCGAAAGGGGTAGTGCTTGCGTGGCACTAAAATAAGGGGTAAAAATACCGTTTTGGTACCGAAATATCCGACACAGAATTCAATATCGAAGCTTTATTCACTGCGACATCAATGTTCACAGCCACTTCATCTCATCTCCAAACTCTACAGTCATCGCAAGACGATATGATTCACCCAATGGCAGCCAGATGTATAAATTTCGTGAGGTTTTCTTCCCTTCCTCTACATCATCTTCTCTACATCAACGGATACATTCTACATCAACGGATACATTCACTCTTCTCCAGAAGAGTCTACTCTCCACATCCAAAGCGACTTCGGGATGCAGGTCAAGGACTTGAAAGCAAAAGGTACTTGCGAAAATACATACACCTCTACTCACCTCGATACCTGATCTCCCAAAGACCTAACGCATCCTGAAAAAGCTCACCAGCTCCGTCCAGACAGCTGCGAAGTGTCCTGCTCTATCACTGAGGGACGGGATGTGTCAAATCACAAAAATCGTCTGCTGAAACTGCAACTCACACATTGGAGGCGATCCTAAAATATTCTCAAACGCTACAATTCCATGACTAGCAGATGCCCAGATCCACCAGTCAACACAGAGTCCCAGTCAAAGTGGATATTGTGGAGGTCTTCGATGCCGTAAAGAACCTGAAGAGGATGGAAATTCAGGATTCAGAACCATACGAGGCGCATCAACACGATCTTCGGTCCACCATGACCATCAAGATGACTACTACAGTACCTTTCCCGGTCGGGGGTCTGAGTAGCGTTTTGAACGAAGATGAGTAGAGGAATTCGTTGCATCTAATGAGGTACATCAACTTAACACACATGCCCTCATTCACTCCTATTGGCATTTTCTATACATGCTGCACGGTTCTAGTAATACCAGATCTTTAGCATGACCTGTTTAAACTTACACGTTGCTTTCTTTGAAGTTTTCTAGTTCGACAAGCTAATCATCATCCACGGCGCAGTTTGAGACTAGCTCAAGTAAACCAATTCGATGCTTTTGTTCCAAGTAACTCGCCACACTTCTATGTTCGTGGTGCAATTATAGATGTTTCGGTTTTGATTGAAGCTTCAACAATACTCGTGATCTAGCTAGTGCCATAGACAAGACGTACACTTGTAATCTTTTCCATTTCAATAGCTTTCATCCCAAATAAGCGCGAGTGAGCACGACACCAGTATGGTTAAAGGTCATGCAAATCTTGAGGGCAGCAGCTCGGTCTATCAACAGTTAGTAAGTTCTTCTTATAGACAATCTACTGCCCTTTGGGATTCTCACCCCAGGTCTTGCGGAAGCTCAAGGCTCTTCGCCTTTTCCTACGCTCAATATCATCATCTCTAAGCTCTAGATAAGCCACCCACTCGAAATCTTCTGCAAGTCTTCTCTCATATCAATTATTTCCAACTCCTCTACGGCGTCCTTGTAGATTCTTTGATCGAATACCTCGATTGCTTGGGAAATCTTCTCCGGTGCTTCGAATTTCCTCCAAAGATTATATAGCATGATCCCCCAGTCATATAGTAAACAGCTTTTGGTGACATGGAATGTGTGAAAAGTTGCATCTTCATCCACTAGCTCAGTCTCGTCTTGAACATTGTCTGCCTGGGGTTTCGCTCTCTCTGGAAGCAATTGGATTAACTCTCAGTTCACCGCTGCTTCTCTAACATTAATTGAGACTAGGATTTTCCCCATGGATTCGTATATTTTACCTAAGTCCTTATAGATCGAAGCCTCTTCTTCTATAATCGTAGTTAGGTTTATGCCTCTCTTCCTGTTGCACGACTTCAAGGCCGCTCTGTAGTATTGGATTGCTTTAGACCTTGATGTGTTTAGAAAGTAAGCCTCGGTAATGTGCTTGTAATTTGTGTCCTCGGTTTTCTCAAAGCAAGAAACAGCCTTAATATGACGACCCACGCCTATATATGCATGCCCCGCATAAGTCCAAGTTAGACGCAACGTCTCATTCTCACATTGAGATTCTGCACCTGAAAACTCAGGAATCAGCAACAGATTTTCAAATGGTCTTTTCGTCAATGCACGATAACGTCCATAAAACAAAGATATCTCCAAGTATGCAACAGCTTTCCCCCGATATCCTTGAGCGCAGTAAAGAATCCTAGAACCTCCTCAAAATCAATATCTTCGGTCTTCTGGTTGTGCAAGCCAAAACTCAAAAGCTTCGAGGCAATCGCCCAGCGGTAGCGTCTGCAAAGTGAAACTGCGCAAGCTTGAAGTGTCGGATATTTCATTACCAAAACGGCATTTTTACCTCTTATTTTAGTGCTCCGCAAGCACTACCCCTTTCGGCTGGCTAGCACTTGTTTTCTTAGGCCTCTCTAACTAGGACTATCACCATATATACTCAGTCAGTCCTCACATAGAAATGCAGACAATTTTCTCTTACCAGAACTACTCCTCTATCACGTGACTATATGGTCGATACTCCGTCCCTTTTGTATTTAGTTCTGAGTCCTCAAGGCCTGGCGCCTGTGGGGTTTTTGTCTTCGTCAAAAGTCTTTGCATTGGGTCTTGCATGGCTCGAGTATCTTCTCCACTGGACCAAGATTGCGAATCAAAGGCTTCAAGGTTGCCGTAATCCGATCTAAGGGTATTGATGAGAAGAATAAGTGTTCATTCGATGCGGACTCAACAAAGGTAGTATAGTGATCGTCAAGTCTTTCGATCGAATCGGATAGGCTTGTCAGGGCTTCGCGGATTCGAGGGCTTTCTACGGAGTTCTTAAAGAGCTCTAGACCTTCCACACTATCGGACTCCCCTCCCTGGACCTGCGTTTCGGGAAGCTCTCGTTCACACACATCGTGACCAACTTGATCTCCAGAATTTCTGATCTCATCTTGAATCTCGGCTGCGACGATTGAATGCTCATTTCCACCAATAGTCTTCGGGATGAACACTTCGCAGTAGACCTCCGGAGCACGGATATTTGCCCCATGAATTGATTTTGGAGTTGTAGAATCACTCCAAGAGCGTGGAATTCCACTCGCGAGGCTCACTTCCGGTGTTTCCAAAGGTTACCCTCCTTTCTGGAGCTTCAACCGCAAGCTCGCATGCTGTCTCTTGAAGAATCTGATTTATTGTCTCATAAAAATCAGTTAATGGTTTAAAAAGAGAATATTATTCTGACCAGGAGAGACTTCCTCTGGAGACTGAACAGCGATGCCAGGTTTCAGTGTTGTGAGGTCACCACCCGGCCCACGCAAGTCTCTGGTTGCACCGACTCGGAAACATGCAGATATACTTGGGCACATGAGCATATGCGATTCTACGCCTTGTGGAAGCAAACACAGCACTGTCATACTATCATGGCTGTGCATGATACTCACCGATAACTACAGCCTATCCCTCGAGTCAAGTTCCAACCAGAATCCAGCCTGGTACACAGAAAAGAGAGAAGTTGGAGACAGGCAGCAGTACGAAATGGAGTACAACAGAACATAACAACGTGAAGATTGGCCTCGAGAGCCAGTATGAAGACTATGTTCGAGGTATGCTGAAATTTATAGTAATGTTAAATTACATGGCGTGTACCGCGAAAGAAGTGCACAGCAGTCCCTGAGTCTGAAATTCTCAATTATTCGTCTCTGAATCTGCTTTCCTCATACTACATATCTCGATATATAATCTACCCTACTCTTTTATTCCTACACAAGGGAAATGCATTCCACGGGATCCATACCCTCCTGAACTCCCATGCCCATCCATGCTCGTGCTTACCGGTATCTGCCAGTGAATGCAATCCGAACTTCAAGTCCTCGTACTTATACAATTCTAACGCCCGCTGAATACTATACACTCCCATCTTTCTTTAATCCTCTTGCTCGGCCTCTTGTTCTTGCTCCTGCTCTTGCGCCGGCGAACTCACATCCTCACCCACACTACTCTCCGCCGGTGCCGGATTACTCCTCATCAGATTAGGGAAGATCGCCGCCGTATCAATATCATCCATATCTGGCACATCGCTCAAATCACTCTCGTCATCTGCGCTATCATGCACACTTCCCCTCTCGCTCTCTTCTTCCTCCTTCTGCTCGGCCTCGGCTTCAATCTCTCCGCCTTCGGTCTGCGCAGGCTGCGTATCATTTCTAGGATTCGAGGACCCGACGCTGTTATTTCGTTGATGAAGGTCCGCATTTGATCCTAGGATCATAGACGGCGACATCTCCGAGTCGCGGGCCTGGGAGGTAGAGGGTGCAATTGCGCGCGGAGGATCTGGGACGCGGTTGACTGCCAATTCAGCACGGCGCAAGATTTCCCGGCGACTGATACCAATCTTACGAGGCCGAGTGGTATCGGACCCAGCGTAAGTGACTGGAACCGCAATCTGCGTGCCGTTCATATCCATGACCAGGTTATTGAGGCTCATTGGACCCATAGGTCTCGGTGCTAACGCAACGTCAGGCGCAGCATCGTTAGCACCATCCAACCCCGCCCCTGCGAGCCCAGAGTCCAGCGTCTTCCCAATTGTTGTGTACATCAATGCATAGCAATCGCAAATCAAGTCGTCGATAGGTGCCGGCTTCATAGCAGTGCCCGCGTTCACCTTCTTCAGTTCCATAACTTCTCTCAGAGCATCTAACGCCTCGTCATCTTTCGGCTTCGTATGGTGCGCCCAGACATTGAGACGATCAGTCAGTCGCTCAACTTCGTCGTGTGGGAGGGCCTTGAAGAGCTCGTCCATGCCGGTCTGAATATTGTATGTCTTGCGAATCATTTTCAGGTAGACAATGACACATTCGGTCCACACTTGGGTGAAATGAAGGTGGTCGTTTTGCTTCTTGCGCACACGGTTGACAAGTGCCTTCATGTTTGCTTTGTCGTTCAAGATGGCCAAGATCTTGGTCATGAGGCGTACATATTGTGACATGTAGACAGCATGCCGACCCGGGCGCTCCGCATCCGGCTTCCAGACCTTGATATCCATGGTCTTGGTGAAAATCGAACTCTTGAACTCTTCGCGAGCATCATGGGCTCGTGCATAGTCAGGATTGTCCTCGTCCCACAAGATACGAATTGTTCGGTGCACCATGCGATGCTGCCAATGCTGCTTGTCCATGCCGCGGAGGAGGCGGATATGTTGAAGAACGAAGGCGTCCCAGTCAAGAAGATCTGCAATCTCCTCTGTGCGGGCGCCATTGGCATTGATCTTTCCAACAGCGAGTGGCTGGTTCTGGAGAATTTCTGTGCCCGCTTGCAGAGTCATTGCATGGGCGTGAACTAACTTATGGACGACTGAGACGATCTTGTAGTGAGGTTCAAGTATCGGTTCCTGACGGCTGTCTTTGGGCTTGGGTACATCTCTGATTGCATTCTGGAAGGCCTTAAGGATGGAATCCACTGATGGTGGAGAGATTCTGCCTTCTGGATCCCATTCAGGTGCAACATGAGAATAGAGGCGATACATCTTCCATAGGCATTTTCCCAGCATGTAGTGGTTCCTAGAATCGTCAGCAGATCTCGGTGAACACAGCGTTAATTTACTCACATCCAGTAATGCGGTCGTTCCCGGAGAGCTTCTCTGAAGAGTTTAGCAGCATATCTCCAGGCTTGATACCTAGTCAACTCCTCATGCATTGGCTTCTTGTACATCCCCGTCGCACCACTGAAGTGCTTCTGAAAATCGTCGTCAACCCAAAATGCTTCCATGCGGAATGGCTCACGAGAAGATGCATAAATGCGCATCCCGAATTCCTGATACATTTCCGAAAGCTTCTGTGCTGTGGCAAATGAATCATCAGCAAAGCGAACGGCGGTCGACAGTGCCATGATGTAGCAGTGTATCGAGCCGCGTTGCAACTTTACAAGGTCTGGGCGATGATTATTGACTTTGTCGGCACTCCACATCACCTCCTCTTCAAGTTCGTAATCAAAGCACTGTGCTAGGCGATACCAAGTCTCCCACTCATTCGCATTGAATTGCAGCTGCAATCTCATGAAGCTTGCGCCGAACTTCATGTCGTCCGTCTGGGCACCTTGGCTGAGACGTTTCTGCGATCGAAATTTGGTCAACGCGATCATGCCAAGTAAGAAGTACCATCCCTTATCAGCCAGCTCTTTCTCGGGCGACTTGACAGGAATAGAATCAACCTGAATCTGACCATCCCAAGCCTTGTACATGTTCAGAGGCCGAATGGAAGTCTTCAGATATTCTGTGTAGTTGCGCATATTGTGAAGCATCTGTGGTGTCGATTTCGATGGGCCGATAGCTGCCTGGATTTTCTCGATTGTTGTCCGAAGTTCATGCTTTATCAGCTCTTTGAGTGGCATACTGTTGGCCAGCACGATAACTTTGTCGAATATATTCATCGCGGTCCGCCTATCGAGTGCTTCGGGGTTCCCGGCGGTATATGGGGTACCCGATTGTGGAGCGGGATTGTGGTCACCCAGTAAATATGTACCAACCCCCAAGCGCAGGCCATAAAGATCGTAGAGAACCTGGCCAATGTAATCTTCCCACTTCTCAATGTGCTTCATGCGGATCAATTCGACCTTCATCATCTTGAGGAAAATCTTGTTGGACGTTTTGCAGTATTTGCGTAGGCCCAATGAGTAGTGCACCAATGCCAGATAATCTGCAAGGTCATTGTCCGGAGTTGAGAAAAGCTCAACATTTTGAGACATGGCCTCTTTGACCATGGTATATTGCAAGGCCCAGGTCCGCACCTGCATTTCTTTAAGCTTATGGCGAAATGGATTGAGAGACATGATGATGTTCTGGGGAAGCTGGGCGAAACCAACTCGGACCTCATCGTCAAACACCGTGGCCGTATGAAGAAGTCTGTTCAACTGTGCCAGTGCTGAGCATGTAGACTTGATATGGCGCTCATCGATGATCTCAAAACAGTGAGTAGCGTCATTTAAAGCAGTAGTGAGCGCTTTGACTAAGAGATCGTCGAGTGCTTTTAGCCACAACAACAACTGGTGCTGTCGAGGCTCATCAGCTCTATCCACAAACTCATCCGTTCTCAAATCGGCAACAATGGTTTCGATGCATTTGAGGTGGCAGGAGAAAACCTTAGTTCCATAGTCAATAGACAAGTAAGCTTCGCGAAGCCTTTGCCACAGGAAAAGGCGAAGTGATGTGCTGCCTGCCTTCAAGAATTTCCACATCTCGCGCAATGCTTTAGAAGAGCCATCTACAAGTTCCAAATCTGTACTGGGGTTGCCTCCATCCGATGACCGTGGGCGAGAAGTAGATTCGAGATCCAAGACAGGTTCCAAGGTTTCGATGACGGCAAATGGATCTGATGTATCTGTTTGAAGAAGGCTGAAAAAGAAATCCATTGTCGTAAGTCTTGAAACTTCGCGATCGGCGGCATCAACTGAAATCTCTGGCATGACAGCATTATTCCGTAGTTCAATCAGTGGTCTGCCTGACTCGCGAAGCAATGCTTGAAGATCAGACCAGCAGAGGACTTTGTGCTCACGAGAAACTCCTGGAGCCATTGTGGCGTAGTACACTGAAGCCCATAAATACCTAAGTGAATGTTCATCGTGGTCCTCATTGACGCGGCATTGGACAACATCGGCGGCGAGATCCGCCCATCGGTCCAGCTGGTCTTTGGTCTTTACTCTGATATCGAATGCAACGATGCTAGTTGGCCTCGTAATACTGGCGTAGACATCAACATAAAGTTCGAAGATTGTTTGTACTGTGCTCTCCAATTGTGTCATGCTTTCGCCATCGCGTTGGGCTCGTTCAAGCTCTTGTCGGAGCCTCTTGAAGATCTCGGAGTGGCCATCTATCAAGACCCGGACCACCAAAGTCTTCAGAAGTTCGGGCCAAAGACTTCTCTGGTAGGCCTGCAACATAACCAAGACCCATTCGTAAGCAACATCCCGGCACGTCATCCATCCATTTTCGACCAGCTCCGCAAAAGACTGTAACCCTTCTGTTTCTGAGAAAGGCGGAATATTGCACTGTTTCTGGGGAGCGGATGTCGATTGATCAAGGAATGCTGCAAGGCCCGCATTTGCACTTGCGGCTGACGAGCCCAAGATGTCCGCTGCATTACTGTTCATGAACGTAGATGCTTTGTGATCGTCCCAGTTTGACAGAATGCTGGCCAAGTCCCTCACAGCAGTATTAGTGATAATCTCGTCGCTATTCAACTTTTCTCTTCCATCCACAGCATTCTGAAGATCTGTTATAGTTCCGAGCTCCTCTACGCCCAGCTTTGACAAAATCGAACCAACGAAGTTGAAAACGTTTTCGTCAGCTTCGACATATTCTTTGAGTTTCTCGGCAAGATCGGTTTTAGGGTCGATGGAAGCATCCGTAGCATCACGATTTCTGATTCGCTTGCTTCGTTTCTGCGTCGCACTGTCTTCTTCAGGCGACGCGCGGATGCCAGCAGCCGATTGTGACCGCTTTCTGGTGGGCAAAGTCACCGAGGAAGAAGTTGTGCGGTCTGACAAAGGGATAGTTGTGGTTGTGGTGACAATCTGAACCTGCTGATCATCGGACTTGGCAGTAACTGGGGTGGCTACCGCGGGCTCACTGCTCTCAGCTGCTGGAGACTCTGTCGTTCCAATGTCCTTCATGATCTTATCTTCTGCCTGGACCTCCTGCACAGGTTCAGATTCTATAGTCGTCACAATGTCTTGGGGAAAACGAAGTACGATTGCAGCATTCGCATCGACAAATGCATCGAGAGCAAGGAGACGTCTGTGTAACTCTTGGCCAAGCGCAGTCCACGTTCCATCGAGCACCTGGAGTTCCGCACGTCCTTGTGTAGGCAGCTCTTTAAGTCCAGCTCCGGTGCCCAGAAACTGGACCGTGGCCGGGAGAAATGGATATGGATCCATATACTTCATCAGGAACGGAGGCATGGTCTTCTTCAAAAAGGGCGCCATGATTGGGTGTGACAAGGACGTCTCATCCGACAAAACTTGCAGCTGCTCCTTCAATTGCTCCCCAGCAAATCCCTCCTCTAACGACAGAGGATCAACCTCAGCGACAGTTGGATCATCATCAACTTCGACAGCGGCCTCCAGACAGTATCTCGATATTCTTCTGCTCCCTAGCACCATTCCTATCCGAGCTGCTCGTCTCCATAACTCCGTGTCTGATTCGTCACTCGCAAGAGCCTTGGAGAAAGAGTCTAGAGCAAAGTACGCTTGTGGATCCAGTATTTCTTTCGGAATCGGCTGGGCCAGGTGCTTGGCGCGGTCCAGGAGAAATTGTCCGTAGTTCTTGAACGAGAGATAGAGAATCTGTGGTAGTGTGCTCGGAGCGTCAGCTCCCACAGCAGCTAAATCAAGCGCAAATGAAACTTCAGCATCTTCAAGTTCAGGATGTTGCTCTATTCGCTGAAACTCGGTCTCACTCTCGGGGTATCTAAATATTTCGGACTTGAAAAGGTTTGTGTATGCTTCGGCAGCTTGCTCATATGCTTCTGGCCCCTGGGAGTGGAGCTTGAGGGCCGTTTGGTATAGTTTGAGGGCATCTTCAATCTGCGACAGAAGTCAGCAAGCTGGTTCCAGCTCGCAGATTCACAACTTGCCTGAAGCTCTCTCGTATTATCGACCTCATCATCTGGACGCTCGTCCGGCTCGATGTTGAGCGCCGTCCACCCCGACTTTTGTAATGTTAGCTTGGTATCGAATCTAGGAGTTGAAGGTAGCTCACCATTTTTGAGGATGCGAATGGTGCGCGTTGGGTTGCTCATCGAAATGCGATGCTCAGGAACATTCAGAAGATGCGCTGTTGAAGTTGTCGCGCCTCGCCTCGCGACTATTGCGGCCGCGAGCTCCTAATCCCTACAGCCAATCAATATGCGGCATTTCTATTTCCAGAGTTGTCACTACCTATCTTTTACAATCTAGAACTTAATTCCGTTATTCGGTATGGAGTCTAACTAACAGTGGCAGCAGAATAGTGCTTGGCGCTTTACGTGAATAATGCCTGGCGCTCAGCTATAGGAAAAAGAGAATCCCGGCGCCACCTGCATACAGAACCAGACACGGGATTGTCGCTAAGAGTCGTCTCAAAGTATTTCTAGGGTCTTCATCGAGAATAAGTAACCAATTACCTAGGGTAAGAAAGAAGTGCAGGCAGTATACACACAATACACCCTACTTGCCTGCCAAAAGACACTCTTTGACACTCGAAGACGTCTATATAAGTGAATGTTAAGTTAGAATATAAGAGCAGTCTTTGAATTTATGTGTCAATTGCCTGTTTGAGACTGGCGGGATTGCAAGGCTGAAATGTGGCCCGTGCCTGGGAATTGCCAGGACATCCACTTCCCAAAAACCCAGGCTTCTGGAATTCGATGAGACGGACCTGTGATCAACACAACGCCAGAACACTCATTGCTTCCGCCCTCATTTTCAAGCTGTCGCATGCTGCAGCTGCAGCTGTTGTCCCCACGGAAAGACCAATCCTTGGCATTCTGAGACATCGCACCCAAAACAAAGTCGAAGATGGTTGCGCCAGCTGTCCCCGAGTACGTTGGGTGCTACAAATTGGCATGCAAGTTTTTGTTGTGCTTTGGACTAACTTTACATTCCCCAGGCTTACCGAGGAGATTCTGCATGAGTCCATCGATGCGCGAACAGAGGTATTAGCTGCACTGCGGGAGTTAGGCCCTCCGGATCTGGTGCAATTGATCAAGCAAGCTCCAAGAAATCCCGGGAAGCAGGTATGGCCGAAGCTCTCAAACCGAAAAGGTCCGCACATGCTAATTGACTCCAGATTGGGGTCTACCACCATGTCACAGGCGTCGATGCATCGTCTTCTGCCAGCTTAGCAGCATACATCAACACCCTGACATATAAGGAAAACCATCAATCGACTCAGAAAATTGTCGAAGGAGTCTACTGGTACCGCATTCGATGGAACCTCGGTTCTGGACACTGCTAATATGTCCCAGTTGCTACAATGCCTTCTCGAGACTCGATATGCGCGTACACGTCACTATACCTGGCAGCGTCGAAAGCTATTGCATAGATGAACGAGGAGAGAAGCGGGTGGCTACCGATGAGTTGTGGCTGGAGACCTATCTTTGCAGTGTGCTAAGAGCATACTCATATGCGGATGATGGAAGTGGAGATACCATTAGAAAGATCATGGGCGTTCGAAGATTTAACCCGGTCACGACAACTGAAACAGAGCACAGGTTCCTACAGGCAGCAGAACAGTTATTCTTCAGAGGTGCGTCTGGAGAACTTGACGTTGGGGGGTGTGCTAACTCGTATAGGTTGGCAATTGGGATCCGATTCCGTCGTTCAAGTTCCGAACAATGTCTCGAACCACCTCACGACTGGTCTTCTTAAGTACTTCCACACCACTGGCCGCTTTACCTCTGGAATTAATCTCTTCGAGAAGCTACGAACAAAGAATGTTGAGGTATCGTCATTGTTGGCCAAGGTCCAGTTCATGGGGAATGAGGAAGTTGCTGCAGTCCGAGTGCTACATGAATCTGTCAAACAATCACCTATGGATTATGTGATGCTGGATACGCAAGCAGAGTTCCTGATGAAGAAGGCTCTGAACCCCAATACGCCTGAGTTGAAACAGGATAGGCTAACGATGGCTCTTGGATGCGCGGACCGAAGCACAGTTGCTGCACCAAGCGAATTTGGTACGTGGGCGAGATTAGCAGAAGTTTACGTTGCGATGGAGGACTGGGAAAATGCTCTAACGACGTTGAACTCTTGCCCGATGTTCACTTACCAGGACAAAGATGCGCCAATCATGCCAGAGCCGAAAGAAATCTACCTACCAACTCTGCCAGAAACCCGATTAGACGAGATCGACAGCGAGCCAGAATCGAAGTATTCAGAGCAAGTTCATCCAAGTCTGTTAAGTCTCCGTGCTGCACAGTACAAGGGAACTTTCAAGCATGCATACAGCATATTGACTGAGATGACTGCCAAGATTGGCTGGGATCAGCTGCTGAAGATTCGGAGTAATGTCTTTGTGATGGAAGAGGAATACCGCAGCGAGAAGCAGCCACCTGCCGGTCATCAAGGTGAACCCACCAAGCGTAATGCAAGCATCGACGTACTGAGAGGAAGCCCAGGTCCTCCCATCAACGGTGACGAGCATACTGATGATGAGAACGAGAAGAGTACTAATGGAGACTCCACTGCCCCAACCTTGGTTGCTGAGAACGGTGTCAGAGGCACTACTGCTGATCAAGCAGTTGAGAAGCCATCACATACGATCACGCCTGAGGAGGCGAAGGGTGGTAATGAGGATGTGAGTTACTATCTCGACATTTGGTATGTACTCGCTAACGTCTACAGGCCGACGCAACCGAAGAGCAACTTTCCCGCTTCAACAATAAGCGCCTTTGCGAACGTTGGCTCGACAGCCTTTTCATGGTCCTCTACGAAGATCTCCGCATCTACACCATCTGGCGCACCGAAATGGCCCAATACCGCGCCCAACAAATGCAGTACAAGAAATCCGCCGAAGAGTGGGAAATCCTCGGCTCCCTAGCTGACCGTCTCCACCACAAAGCTGAAGCGGTCGAAGCCTACCGCGCCTGCCTCTCCATCCGCTTCTCACCCAAAGCCCTAACCGGAATCCTCGCCGACTTCGAGCGAGAGAAGAACACGCGAGATACGGTCGCGAGTGTGATTCGCTTGGTCACATGGCAGTATAGATGGTACTCGGAGTTCAGTCCCGAGCTGCTACTCACGATCCGCACGCTGATTGAAGACGAAGGTGCGGTGAAGGTTAGAAGTATCGTTCAGGCTACTAGCTTACCGCAGAATGTGCTGGATCTGACGCATCATTATGCTTCGCTGTGTGCGGCGTTCAGGAGCAGTGGGACGGAAGGTTAACGATTTCCAAGGGAGAAAGAGAGAGAGAGTGAAGAATTGACAAGTCGAGCAAGCGTGCGATATGCATCAGATGAGCGATATCCATTGACTGTGGTGGGTATTTTTGGGGTGGTGAATATAAGAGCAGTGTATTATAGAGGGGTGACTTCGGTTGCCTCAGCCAAAAGAATTTTATTCTATTTTTCGTCTTGCGTCTCGCCCAAGCTTGGTCGCATGGTTAGCTCAGCAAGGAGGGCCGAGTCAGCTACATGGTTCTCAATCCCGAGACTCTGATTACAAATGAACGCTTGATACAGTATGGCAAGTGCCCATTTCAGCTCTCCATATCGCTCCGCCCGGGTCGAGGAAAGTCTTTTCCACATTTCCTCACGTGGATTGGCTCCACGTGATTCCACCACAAATGGGGCACCGTTATCTCAGCTTCGTGCTTCATTCACGCATCTGCTGTCGCTTCCACCACCTTCACCGTTGTCAAACCTTGGGCTCCCCAAGTCTAGCCTTACTGGATGGACCATATATGAGGCATTATGTTGTGTCGGTGGGAAGTTTACCCGCAGTTGCCCTTCTTTGCATCTATAGCGTAATCAGGCTACGCCTCGAAGAGAGGGCGAGGACGCTGAAGTCTTGCATATCCGGCCAGACTCGTTGAGATATTTTTGCTTATTTTGTACTTCTTCGCTGGTATTTCTGTCTGCGCTTGTTTCATTTGAAGCGGATGAGATGCTCGAAAGAGATGCTCGCGGGAGTTAAGATTCGCAGCCTCGCTCTCTGCAAGTGCACAGAGCCCTGTGCGGGCAATGTGCCCAATAGTTGTGATATATTGCTTTGTATGATATGTCTGTCGGAAATTTCCAGCATTTTACTTGTATCTGCGCGTGCCGGATCAGTCTATCCCAAATGAAGGTTTCGGTGAAGGATACACGCCCGAGCTTGAAGGATTTGAAGCACGGGAAGCTCACTAAGCCTAGATTGAGAAGGCAACCCTTTTCTTCTTTAGTCGGATGGGTAGATCAAATGTTCCGATTTGTATGTTGTTATGAGGCTATGCCAGCCCTGCGCTCAATCTGCCTTGCTCATCATCAATAGGAAGCGCGCTCGGACGAGGTACCCTGAGGCTTGGTTGCCTTGATTCGTTAACCAATCATGTCGCAGAGTACTTGGTGCGCCTTTTAAATACAGCTCTATCTTTCTGTCTACTTGCAGCTTCAGTTCGAGCCTGATCCAAGCCGTAAGGTATGGATGCATATTTGTTGAATGTGTTGTCAGTGAGCTCGAGGCTCGAGGTCACGCCCGGTGGCATATCGATCATCCTCTCAAGTTATAGATGTACCGAAACGTCCCCCTCGACCCAGAATAGATCAGCCTGTATTGCAAACGCTCTTTCGTTTTGAAATGGGTCGTCATAAAAGGCACTCTCGGCACTCGTCGACTCCGAAGTGGACCAGATCGACGTGGGACGAAGATGATTACGGGTTTGAGCAGCCTCAAGTTGAACATGAAGGTATTACCGTGATTTCCAATCAAGAATGAATACCAACAATTTCTCCAGGACCGCAGTCGTACAGTGTACCTATCGCGGGATATGTCGCATCGTCTGTTCGCTTTGGCTCCAATTCTTCTTACCCTGCTGGCTCATCCAGGACTGGATACGAGCGTCCAGTGGAGAGGCAAGGAGATAGCAGCGGCAATTCATACCCGGTCTACCAAAGCCCAACATATGTGACAAACCCAACATACGAGCTAAACTCATCATATGCACTACCCGCAACATACGCGGTAAACCCAGCATATCCTGCAGCCACTTCTTTATCTGCGGACCCGCTCGAAAGAGCTGTCACGAAGCTGAACCTTGTCGGCCGTTCCAGCTACAATCCCAAGGGTCTGAAAGATAACTGTGTCTTTGTCACTCTCGCATATCTGCTCCGGTACAACGACGTGGAGAAATTCGCGCGCGAAATAACCACTCCAATGCCAGATGACGGCTCCGGCGGAGTACCAATGTCGACCATCACGCAGATGCTGAGCAAGATCAGCAGGCTCCACAGCTTGGTGATAAGCTTCGATGGTCCTCCAGGCCAGCAGGGGACTCACTATCACCGAGATGGCAGCACCCTTCTCGATAGAATAGGCATCGTGTACCAACGTCAGAATGGGGAGGGCCATTGCGTGGTTGCGAAAAGATGTCGGACAGCGGAAGAGGGGTTTCAGTATGTGGACTATCAGCATAGCACGCATGGAGTGGATGTTAATTGGGATGTGAAAAATTCGATCATTCTTGCGCATTTCATTGTCTGTCCTTGAGGATTTCGTGCGAGCTTATTGAGAGGAGCGGATACTGAACTGATCTCATTGCGTTGGATGGCCATCAAGTGGTTTAGTCGTCATGGATATCCAGCTCCTTGCTTTACAGGAACTTCATGGAGCTTTCCAAGTTACAACCTTTGGCGCAGGCTCTGAGGCACGAAGTGGTCAGTTGCAGGTTATTGAGAGGCAGACAGTTTCAATTGCTATAGTGGTTCTTCACATGCACGTCACACGTCTTTCGAAAGGTCTGCTGGGCGTTCAGCATAAAGGGCTACTCAACTGGTCAAGTACCTCAGTAAACCTCTACTACAACAATCAGAGGCGCAGAGCAAAGAGGTCTCTTGTGTCACTGCAAATTTTGGTCACTTTGGACCCTATTCACTATGTCAAGATTTGCTGAATAAGCAGAGCACTAGAAAGTCCGAGATTTTCACTGTATATACTCTATCATTAGACATCAATCCCACCACTTCTGCAACCGATTTCTTAACACACTACCCCTTTCTGAAGCATTGAACCAAATCCTTCTATTATCCCAATAAATACTTCCTGTATTAACATCACGTATCTCGATCTCGACATCGACTTTACCATGAAGTCGATCCTGATAGTCTTCACCCCAGTGCTGTTTGAGAGAAATTTCGTCCACAACGACGTGCGCATGGTACTCATTCCCACAATTGCCAACATATGTTTCCGGTGAATTCTGGTAGAGCATGTCTTTGTTGATTTCAAACAAGCTAATGCCATTGATTTTGAGTTGAGAGACTGCCGCATACATTATTGAAATATAATGATCGCTCGCAAAATTCATTCCCAATTTGAATGGAGAAAGACGTGATAGAATCCACATGCCTGTGAGATCAATTCTGTACTTGAGAGTAGTCGCCTCCCGGCTCTGGTTGCGCAATCTTTTTGGAGAAGAAGACGTCTCCAAATGGCTAGTACCGTTAAATGAGGGTGGTGACCGTTCTTGAGACGAGAGATTCTCAGCCCCGGATGGCCCGTCATCGTCTGAGTCCAGAACACTTCTTGCAATCATGGCATTTGCGGCTTGGTTTCTAAAAGACTGTAGGTGAGCGCTCTCAGCTTGACTGGTTGCATTTACTGCTGGTTTCATAGTCGCGGTTCCCTGTCCATTGGCAACGGAGGTTTTCCGCGCCCGTCCTGAATCTTCTATGGACTGACTAAGCATGCTTTGGAAATCATTTCGTCGGTCGTTGCTCGAATTCTGGGGAGCGAGGCAGTACACGCAAATGTAAACAGCTGGAATGGAACGGCGATCGATGCGGACGCAGTCACCGTGGAGCCAGTTCTCGCAAGACTCGCTATGCATCTGTCAGTCCAGAAATTCCAGGTAATGGAAATCTCTCAAGCAAGGGCTACTACGTACCACTGGATCATGAAGCCGTCGCCACCTTGATTGTCACAGATGCACCGAGGGAGTCCTGGGCGTGAGTTTGAGGGTGCAGCGTCCGTAGGCTCTGTGAAGATGCTTGGTGAAAGGTTGGTAGAGGAAGTATATGACGGTGTTGATATTAATCGACTTGAAATTATCCTATCCTTTGGTGATCTTTGATTGTTGTGATACACGACTGCCACTTCTCTCCAGTTCCGTCTAGTGTCGAAAGTTTCCGAGATGGAAACGCCCGAGCCAGCCCTCCCACTTGCACCGCTTAGTCCGTGTTGCTCAGGGATCGGAGATAAGTAATGCTGGTATGATGATGGAATGGCACCGGCCTCAAGCATCGGTGGGAGAATTGGGGCAGGCTCAGCCTGGATCTCTGTTTGGTTGGCCAAAAGGACTTGTTCTCTGGCAGTGTCGCTACTGGTGGAAGTCTGAATATTTTCACTTGCAGGGATATGTTTCGATGATGGTGCTCTACTCTTCTCATGTTGCAATAATTCCTCTTGAAGTGGTTCACGCCACCCAGGTATAGTAAAGTGCCTGAGGTGAAGTCAGAGATTATGCAATGAATATGAGCAGGTCTTTCAACATACGGATCCACGTAAGTGCCGTCAAGGACATTGAAGAAAGGAGCTGGGTTCCGATTTCTTGATAACTGCCGCGACCGGCTGTCTTGTCTCCGATTCCGATCTGCTTGGGGTTGACTGAGAAGACCATCCGCAGTTTCTCCTGCTGCTACAATCCCTGGAGATTGGTCTCGTTCGTTCTCGTTTACTTCCCATGTTGTTCCAGTTGCACTGTCCCAGTGTGATTTAATGCTAGATGCCAGACTTGGGGTCAAGTGTTGAAAACCTTTAAGAATTTCTGTCTCTGTTCTGTCTCTTTCTATCCGTTGCAATTTTCGGGCACTCAGCATTGCCGTGCCAACCAAAAACGATCTCACGCAACTTCTGCCGCTCGTGTCGAAATGGGCCCATAGTTGGTCGGCTGTGGATTTGTAACCACAGCCCCGTGGTACTCCGGCTTCAACCCATGAGCAGGTGTATCCGGATGCGCTTGTAGAACAGAGATACCACTGGAAGTGATCCTCCAAGACAAGCCTCATGCACTTCCAACCAGCTTCAGTCCGAAGATGGGCAAGGAGCCCGTCTTCGCGAGAAAACTTCCTCCCGCATCCCCACTCCTTCTTTAAAGGCGAGTATACAATTCCTTTACAGCAGTATTCTCGCTCCCCTTTGTGAAGTGTTTGATGCCGCTTTGAGTCTTTCAGTCGAGAGAATCGTTTTGAACAATACGGGCAGCTATAAGGTCGGACATTGGTATGACTTCGAGCGTGTTCACGGAGGGTTGTGGAACGTGTGAACCGTTTTTTGCACACGTTGCATTCGAACTTGTAAGGCTTCTTAGTTTTCGACAGTTGAGGTTGAGATATCGTTGGAGTCGAAGCTGTGTTGCCCAAGCTGCTGGTTGCTTCTTTGGGGTGAGATATTGTACTCGAGATTCTTTGAGAACTCGCAGCGAGGAGTAGGTTCCCATTATGACTGCACCAGACATTAGCTCCTGATTATGCATGCTTCCAGATCAAACCGAATAAGAAAATTGATTCCAACCTAGCTGTAGCCAAAGAGCCGTCCCGCGAAGTTCCCACGGGTTCAAATCCATCACCGGCGGAAGGCTGTCGTGCTCGGAACATTGGGTCTAGAAATCACTGACGTCTGGTTGGCCACCGCATTTCCTCGTTAAGGATGGATGAAAGTATTCATATATACGCCAAGTGAAGAGGGCAGGCTGTTCTCAAGAGCCATTACCCGCAGGTGTCTTTCTGCCATCACTGCGACAGATTCGAGTTGAGTTCCGTGTGCATCGCCTTGATTGTCATCGAGCACTTTCCGTGTTTTGGGATGTGGCTGTGGCTAAGCAACTCGCAGAGTTCTAGAAGCCAATCAATAGCCCTACTTGAGGTTTCACCCCAACATCTCGCGCTGAAAATCAAGGCGATGCGACTACCTAAAAGGGTGAGGGGTTCAGTTCGTGTTGAATGCCGAGCATCGCCTGGAAGAAGGTATGTACCGAGTCAACCACGAATTCTGCAGTCGCATGAGTATTCAAACCAAGTGAGTCGGTAAGGCAGCACCACGCGCTGTCATCCCATCAGTCTTACCCCTGAGAGGTCCACTCGGCGTGGACGTGTGCATCGCCTTGATGAACGTGTACTGGTAGCGAAAGTACAGAGGTACAGCCCATAAGTATTCATATAGAGCTAGCAAGGGCCCTCCCTATGAAGCCCACACTTAGCCTAATTTGGTACGATGTTCATTGACTTCAGCGTGACATTATTGTGGCTTATTACCTGATAATGGCAAGTGAAGAGTCGTCCAGGGCCCCCTTGCTAGCTCTATACGAATACTTATGGCCTGTACCTCCGTAGAATTTTGGGACGGTGAAGAAGATTTCAAGGCGATGCAAGCATCGCGCTCGTGGCTGATTGCGAACATGGGGGTGGACGTTCCGGCAAAATTTCCTAGCGATGAGACATGATGATCAAGGCCCTGCTCACCAATTCTAAGGGAAACGTTCCCATATGTTAGACGCAGAGCATCGCCCAGATGTGCTCCACTCGTCGTTCGTTGCAGCGTCCCTCCTTCCGTCATGCCGCATTTCAAGGCCCTGCTTATAGCCAACCCTCGATTGAGACTACTGGGACGTCTGCTGTATACCTAGAGCATGGGCTTGATCTCCTTGTTCTTTTCAGCGGCATTTGAAGGCTCTGCTCATAGCGAGCTCTCCAAATAAGTCCTTCCTAGACTTCAGTGCTAGTGCATCGCCTTGTCATTTTTGACATCTTTGGCTCTCTCGTCTTGTTTTCCCCATGATACTGCAAGGGCCTGCTCGCGATTCCGATATCCAGTGCATCGCCTGGTTGTCCTTCCACTGTTTATGGCGCTCGCCGCTCTCTTCATGATTTACAGGCCCTGCTAATCTCGGCGATGCTGCCAGTGGAAGCAGAAGTCGCTGGCTTTCAGAGCATCGCCGTGTTGAAGATGCTTATAGCGTCGGTGTTCCTGTCTTTCTCGAAGCTTTCAAATCTCGACACCCCTCAGCTGCATCCGCTCTTTATTTTGCTGATCTTGATCTTTTCGCCTTATCGAAGCTTCAGTCTAGAAAGCACGTACTCCAATTCCATTCCCGCAATCCCCATTATCATCAGAATCAATCAGCACCCCGCGTCCCTTCTCAACGCCTGCCTCGCACCTCTAATCCCAATTCTTACCTAGGTAGCGTCCGACTCCTTGCCCTCTACCACTGTCAAACACTTTCCGCCCAAACCCTTCATTCCCAATACAAGATGGCTTCCGACACCTTCACACCCCAAATCATCACAGAGATTGTATACCGTGTCATCATGATCCTCGTTAGCCTCGCCTTTATCTGGAAGAAGTATCGTCGTCCGGCTAGGAGGTATGATGGTAAGAGCTCACTGCTTCATATATTATCACGAGATGCTCTCCCAAGTCTCTTCATCACATATCCTTGATATACACCCTAAGCTCAAAGACTAACAAGTCGATTTCTTTCTTCAGAAGAGCAAAACATCGACTTAGTGCGGCCCACGGAACGAGGTTACTCGCTACACCGCGGATGTACATCAACGAACCAACCTTCATCTGCCATGCTCACAACGCAACAAACACATACACAACCTCAACCTCAACCTCAATCGGCCTCCCTTGTTCCCGGACTCCTCAAAGTCGTGACCGAACCCATCCTACAAGCCACCCTGGATATCGAACAAGACGACATTGCAGATGCACTCACTTCTACCCTCGGTAACCCCTTGGATAACTCGCCAGCAACATCAAGTCTTGACTCCGACAATGGAGCAGATATAGACATCGAGCTTGGTGATCTTGGAGTTAGTTATCACGCATCTAACCGCAAGGAGTTGGTGAAAAGGAGAGAGAAGCGGAAAGTGTGCAAGACGGCGTCGCTGTAACTTGTACGATATTGAGTGAAATCGTGAGGTATTGAGGCGTATGAAGGAGTTCAGAGGTGGCAGGTGCGACTTGCAATACAAGACAGAAAGGGGCTTGGCGTTTTGCAGAAGGAAAGGAGAAGTCCCGCAAAAACTTAGAACGAAAACTGTTCATCGTTATCAAGACGTGCAAACAAGGTATATATTAACAGACTAAATATCAACAGCATTCTTATCCAAAACATCTATACAGACATGGAAATGTGACTGCGTCATATATCGAAGGACAGCCACTGACGACCGAGATACTTATCTCCCCGTCACCTTCCGCTCGTACCAACGCGCAGGCGGGTACACAATGAGCGTGATGACGCCTGAGAGGTAGATGCCGACGTCTCCACCGGAGCCGCCGAAGTAGGCTGCGATGGGACCTATTTTCCCACATTAGCACTTACTTCATCTTATCCCAAAGCTGTGGAAAGAAAATGGGAGGGAGAGGGCGTACCAATATACCACGTCTGGCTCATCCCGGTCACACCACCAGCCAAGTACCCCGCCAACAGTGCAAGCACAGCAGCCAATCCCCAAGGCAACTTACTCGGTATATCCCACACATTCAAATTATATCCCTCTGTTCTGCGGAACCACTGATCCTCAACCAAGAGAATGAGCGTGAATGACACCGTCCAGTAGCCAAGCATGGACACGAAATTGCTGACGATATCCGAGAGATGCTGTCTGCCTGCAATAGCCAAGACGGCGATAACGAGAGCGTTGACGAAAGACCAGATGAATCTGGGTACAGCGTGGAAGTAGTGTCCGAGAAGCTGGAGCGAGAGCCCGGACGAGTAGTTGACTGCGATGTTGTTTCCAAGGACGGAGAAAACGAGGAGCACAAGCACGAACTTGGAGAAGCCGAGTGGATGGTAGGATTCCAAGAGCAAACCTCCCAAGCCGTGGTTCGTGTACGCGTCGCTGAGAGTGGTATTCACTGTCGAGCTGATGGCTGCGTTGCCGAGACAGGCTCCGATGACGGTCACGAAGATGGTAGGAACGGAGATTCCGGCCAGAGTCAGGAAGAAAATCTTCCACGATTTGGTGTTGGCGGGATAGTTGCAGTAGTAGTCTGAGGCGATGGAGCACCAACCGGAGGCGGACGAGAAGTTGATCGCAAGGAACGAGAGCATTGAGCCAGAGAAGGCAAGGCCGGTGTCCTGGCCTGGGATCGTGGGGTCCACATATGGGGCCACTTGCCCGATGAGGATGCACATCAGGATGAAGGTCATGATCCAGGAGTATTTCTCATAGGTGTGGATGAGCGCAAAGCCAAAGATGGACACCACGTAGCCGATGACAGCAATGATGATACATCCAACAGCGATGGTCATGGTATAGCCCGAGACAGCAGAGAGGATTTGACCAACGACCACGACGTTCACAACGGCGAAACCACCACCGATGATCACGTTAAGGACGGAGCAGAGCTTGGCGCCCCAGAAACCGAAGGAGTATCGAGATGTAGCGATTGCACGAAGACCGAGCTATTCATGTTAATTTTTAGACTGGTTCGCGTGGGAAGGGGGGCGTTCTGACCTTAGGACCCAAAGTACCAGTGTAAGAAGTACACAAAGCACCGAGGATTGTACCAACAACAATACAAGCAACAGATTGACCAAGAGACAGACCAAATAGGGGACCAAGGACACCAATTGGGAGAGTTCCAACATGGCATGTTAAAGACCACCACAGAAAGAAGACGTTCCAAATAGACGGAGGCCTTTTGTCCTCCTCGTGGATGCGATCAATACCCTGGGTCTCAATTCCCATCTTCGCATCTAGCCATTCTTCTCCTGCGCGCATGCTGCGCAAGAACCCAGAACGCTGCTGGAGCTCGCGAGCTAGAATAACCTCCTCAGAGTCAGACTCTCCAGCTGTCGCAACCGGTTCGCCCTTGACGTCGGGATCTGAGTTTCCAGCTTCGAGATCATGGTGCTTCTCGGGAAAGTGCTCCTCTCCGTGAGTATGATGAGGCGGCACGACATCGGCCTGGTCGCCGTGAACGAAATCAGACATATCGAAGAAATTGGAGCTTCACTTCCTTGTTGAAGAGGGAAAATAGACAAGAGACACACGACTCCAGCTCAAACGAAAAGAGACGCGACCAGCCCTACCTATGTACTACTTGGGCTGATGGCAGATCTTCTAGAATGCAAGCTAGAACGCCGAGCTTCGACGAATCACAGCAGCCATGACATGAGACGGGAGCTGCATGGTCGTGCCACTAGATAAGGATGTCTTGAGGGGAGGAAAAGGAATGAGGGTTCTCTGGTGTTCGCGTTCCTTGACTGCGTCAGCATGATAAGGACCCATGGCGGAACCTTGATAAGGAAGGTCCATCGTGCAGCTAACGGCGCAATTGACGAATGGGGTTTGGTGCTATGAGACGGAGATGCCGTGGTCTGCCGCCACACAAAACCTGGGGAGTCGGGTCACGCCGTTTGCCACAAGAGAGAATGATGATGTGCATGCGACAGGCGGCCGACGACGAGCTTTCCAAGTATTTTTCGCGAGACGAGAGCCCGTTGTCTAAGCGAGAAACGAAGACGGAGGGAGGGGTGGGATGACAAAGACTGTGTAACAGTAAGATGAGTGTTGGGTGGGATGGAATCATTCTGGGGATGCTGAAACATTGTGTGGGAATCTGTGACCAGGAACAATTTCGAAATCAGATGGACGAAGCCAGCGTCTGACCAAGTAGAACATAGCGAATTGATGTTTTGTCACTCCATGTTGTCAAACTCAATTCACAATCGGCGATCTGCAAATCTTTCTGTCATTCCGAGGTCCCACGATAACTGACTCGTAGTAGAGTTCGATCACGTGAGATGAAAGGAGACTTGAGAGATCATCCGGACCCAAGTGCAAAAAGGAGGCCTGGTATCAGCGTGCTGGGACGAGCCTGTTATATGGGGCTTTGGCGCGGCCTGCAGATTCCAGCTTCAGAAGGATTTCTGACATGTGACGAGAAGCAAACAAAAATGCTAAAACCATACGCAACAGAACTCTCTATGATGATGGAACGAAGAGAGTGAAAAAGCATCGAAGGATCAAGAAGTACTTTTCTCCCGAGGGAATTACATGTTAGAAAGGATCTGACCTGGTGCAGGATGTACCCAGGCAAGGAAGAAGGAAAGTGTGACACGTGACATACATACCCACTTTGCTGTTTTCCGCAAGCGCATTCTATGACAACTCTATATCAACCTCTTCGTCCTGTTCTGTTGTGCGATAGTACACAAGTGCTTTAAGCAGCGCGTGAAATGGTTCCCAGCACAATGGTAACTTGTTTCAGGGAGAAGTCTCCTAGATTCGGACTCGCTCACTGGGTGAGTTCTATGTCCCATTTTCATGGCTCTTTTTTGCCGGGCCTGTCGATAAATCGATATGACGAGTTCAATTTGTAGAAGTATCATGCTTTGCTACAGCCATACTTGTTTGCAATTTGCTATATCTTGGAGTTAAAGGCTCTTTCTCTTGTCGATTTCTTCTCCTGGTTGACTGATGAGGCGTGAATGGCTAAGTTTCAGCTGCGGCTGAGGCTGCACTGTCAAGAGAGCCAAACGTCTCCCCTCACTTCAGCCCATTTCCCAACTGCCATGGAAGAGTGAACGCAACCCGACATGGGCCTATTATCCATCACGCGGGATGCGTCGGAATCTTAGTGCTATCGCGAAGACATCTGGTTCAATCAAGAACTTTGTATGCGGTATTCGCGATGCACGTGGGGACCTGAGCAATACAGCCCGACAGCTTGCCGAATTGGACTTGATTCTAAGTTTGGTCAAGGATGACCACAGCAATGAACCACGAATCTCGCACTGTCCTTGCCCGAAATGATCACGGAGCAGACCAAGGCTGTGCTCAAAAGCTGCCGTGACGTCCTTGCGGATTTTGATGCACTACTGGAGAAGTACGATCCACGATGCCATCGAACACCGTTGAAGTGGGCATTTAACGGCACAGATAAAGTTGAGGCGCTCAATAAGCAGCTCGATGCTCATACCAGAACTTTGCAGATGTCTCTCAAGGTCTCCACACTGTTCGTGTCCAACTTGCCTTGGCCCAATGGTCCTTCAGTTCTCACGTGATGACTACTATACAGAATAATCACCCGCTCAATCAAGGAAGACACAATTGCTTTGTGGCAGGATTCCGAGCAGGTCCTACATGACACACATCAAATCAGAGATGTCGCCTCAGGGATCCTTCACGAGGTAGAAGATGTGAAAATAGTGGTCTCACAGCAAATCTCTGTCAATTTATAAGGATGAGTAGACGTGATGGCAAGGTATTTGGAGACTTTGGAAGTCTAGACAGAGAGTGTTGTGGACGGGACCATCACAGATGATCCAGATTTGCCAGTACTCTCATCCTCCAGCCAGGACTCGGAAGCAACAGTTCATGGAACAGATGTGGTGACACCGGGCTTCCCCCCCTTCGTGAACTTCTTTACGACCTTTTCAGGGAGATTTCGACAGAAGAAGCACAAGTCTAGATTCAATTCGTGATACGACTTCGACGTTGCGGCTACAATCTCCTCAACGAGTAGTATTGAACCGAGATTCTCCAATATCAATTTTCCTCCTTGATCCCATTCGAAAAGTCAAGGATGGCTTCATTGACTGCATCATTCGTATATCTGGAGCTCAGTGTGAAGCTTGCATCGAGCACAATCCATTCGGTGAATACCATCGGTTCGATGCAAAGGCGGTAACAAGTTCCGACATTATCTTCTACAAAATCGAAGCGTCAACTTCGGACTATGTTCTAATCGATAAAGCACTGACGAAGAGGCCGATGTACCGGATATCAGAGCCAATGAGCAAGCTCTCCTTCAAAACCGCGTGTAGGAACTATATACATCTGAAGAGTACGATGTCAAAATGCGCGACGCCCAGGCCCCGCACATCTGGCTGGCAATGCGTTTTCCCGCGTACAGTAGAACACGGAGGTCGGCACGCTGCTGACCCCTGAACAACGGAAGCCGCATATGGACTGGTGCCAGCTGACTCATCTGTGAACGACGTTGTATGTACCGGACACCCTTACCCTGCTTTAACTTAACATGCCGTAATTCGATTCTCGGGCCTTGCGCATACAGTGACTTGCAAAATCGGTTTCGTTTCTTTTGCCTGAAAAACCATCTGAGCACAGACCGTGTCAGCCATTTTTGGCTGACACTACCAAAATTCGCTTCAACCACATGGCAAGTTGAATAGAGGAACGGCAACACTTCCCTGCTAGCAGTTAGCTTTTCCTCAGTCAGCTTCAAGCACTACCAGATGACGCATAATGGCGCCGAATCTTGCACTGTCCCAGCGTGTGCAGATTCGAGACATGATTGCTAGTAAGTGGCCCAATGCAACAATCTCACCCACCTGTTTTCGTTCTTGCGTATATATTTTTTCTAATCTGGAGTCGCACCCAAGGCCATACAAGGAGCACTTCTGATATGAAAGCATGTGCGTAAGTGAAGATCGCAGAAAGCTTCGTACTTTCCGTTCTTATCAGTGCCCACATGACTAATACCGCCACAGCAAGGTTCAGAGCATGGGTGTATCAGGAATATGTTGTATCGAACATCATCAACTTCCTTTGCGGCGAGACCCATGTGCCAAATGACGTCCTTGGATCTTGTGTAGAATCCTGGTTCGCGTTTCAAAAGAGCCATTCTAGATTCAAACATGGGATCAACTAGTCCGTTTCCCTGAGGAGTGTGAACGCTTTCTCATATACTGTCCGTGCCTCACGTCATACTTGGAGAATATATGCGGCTTTCAGTTCGGGAAACTATGATCATCAAAAAACGGGCTTGCCGGAACTACTCTACAACAGCAGGTACTTGGGGGCGACGGACCAGTCGCTTATGTCCTAAGCGTATCTACTGACTAAGGACAAAGCTATCCAAGACACCCCCAAATCTATCGAATCTTGAGTAGCCCCAGCTGCCTCTTGCCCTCCCGCGTCTCCTGCACCATCTGTCCGTTCATCATGCCGTACACGTAGCAGTCCCCCACTAGCACGCAGCTCCCATCATCCCGCTCCCGGAGTATTGCCGGTGCGCGCAGGCCGGGCAGAATGCAGATCTGGTCTCTCGGCTTGACGTCTGCCACCGGGCCAACCCCTATGTAGCCGTCTTCTGTCACGATAAGCGGGCGGCGGATGAAGTCGGTGTATGGGAAACGTCTCGCCCACTCGATCTCCTCCTGGGCGAACCCGCTGTGGATAAGGGCGTCAAGCAGCAGGTTGGTCATGGATAACTCCTCGATGAGCCGTCGCTGTTCCTGCCGCGGCGACTCCATGGACGACGACGACAACGCACCTGGTGGGATACCCAATAATGCCATGTGAGTCGTGACGAGATCGGCGAAGGACGCCATAGTCTGGAGGACGTGGAGGCTAGGCAGCCACTCGACGATTTCTGAAAAATCGCATAGGAATCCGAGATTGTCCTTCGGGTATCCGGGGACGTCCCTCAGCGCATCTTTGTCCGAGACCAGCGCCGCGAACCATAGTAGCTGGAGCAGCAGATATTTATGCCCTGGGTCATCGTCGCAGCCGATGGTGCCGGCCTCCGCCGACGTACGGTGCCAGCTGCGGTCGAGAACCATGGTGCGAAACAGTGTCTGCATCGCCGACAGCCCGCTCGCGAGTGGTCGTCCCGCGCACTCCGACGCGACGAGCGCGAGCCGTCTAGCTAAGAGATCCGTCACGCCCGTGTCGTTGTCGTCTTCTGCAAGCTGCGGGTCGATGTGAACAATCCTACCACACCGTATGCCCTGTGCCTCGAGGACTCCGCCGTCGTCGGAAACTTTCCAGCTTGACGCTTTCGGGCCTCCGGCAGCGAATTTAGGGGTCCATGAGGAGAAGGTGTCCGGCACGTCCCCCCGGCGGGCCTGCAGGTCCGGGACCCAGGATGGTAGGCCCAGCGTGGCTGGAGCAGCAACCGGCTGGAGGAGACACACGACGTTGAGCGCCCCGGTACGCTGTATCTCTGAGATCGTAAAATCGGCGTACACCTGAGCCGGCGTGCGCTTGTAGTCCGGGACGAGGTCGGTACCGCCCGGCGAGACGATGTTGATGATGCCGTAGACCTTGTCGACCGGGTTCGAGGCCAGCGACGGCACCGTCAACCGGACGAAGGTAGACAGATCGAGTCTGAAGTTCAATTCTCGGAAGGCGATGGCTAAGAATGGACGAACGTGGTTGTGGATTTTCCAAAACGCCGTGGCGCCAGCATTGAAGCCAGAATTCAGCTGCTGGTCTGCTATAACCTCCGGTTGTTGAAAGATCCGGGCCCAGAGGTAATATGCGAGACGCAGCCCGTCCCCTGTGACGGGGACGGGCTCGGAGCCGCAATAGTATTCCTCTGATTTGGCCAGTCGAATCTCCTGCAGGATCCAGGTCCTGGACCAGTAGGGCCGTTTGAAGAAGTTCAGCAGGGCGTTCCACTTGGCCGGGTCGAAGGGGTTCTCGATCAGGCGGCCCAGCTCATCCAGGTCTAACTTTGGCCTCGGACTCTCGCCCGCCGACGTCGCGGCTAAGGGGAGGAGGCGGTAGGAATATTCATCCCCGGTAAAGGCCGTGGTAGCCGAGGCCCAATCCCGCAGCGTCTGCATGGCTAACTCGCTATCGTGGCTGTCCTGTCCAAGGCAGACGATGACGCACTCGGCCCGTGGGTAGATGCTGCTCATGAGAGGCAGCTGGTGGCTCTTCTCATCGTCATCGGCCTGGTTAATGCAGATGGCGTCGATCCAAACTAGGTCCGGCCCGCGCCTGTGGAATAGCCGACGGAGTCGGCGCATTGCAAAGTCGAGGTTAGCTGTAACCTGGACCTTGACGCCGTTTAGGATGATGGGCGCCATCGACTGGGGGTCGCCCCAAGTGTACGATAGCGCCAAGTACTCTGGAGCCTTGTTCATCTCTACTACGATCTGGCTACATCTGATGATGTCGTCTGCGCCAGATTCCGAGTCGGACCCCAGCAGCTCGATTTCCACTAGGCGGATTTCGTGTGTGTCGTCCGCGAGGAGGCGGTGGATCCTCGATAAGTCGGCAGGAGAATGCGTAGCCATACTATCGCGACGAGCGTGAACATTTCAATGGGACTGGAGGAAACCGTGACTAAGAAATTTTTAAAACAAGTCCATTTAGAATATCATGCTAGTGTACCTGTCTAGCGCGAGCGTCAGTCTCTCTGATCAGGGTGTCGTATACGCGCAAGGCTCTACGTAGAAGCTTCCAGTAAACATAGCGATTTAAATCGTGCTGAGATACAACCAAAATTTTGACGATGCTCACCTGGGTGATGAAATTCAAAAAGTTGACTAATATGCTTAGTAAGAGTCCAAGGTGTGAGTTCTCAGCCTAAGGCCGAAAGTAATGTCTCGAGTCGGATCTCAAATCTCGGACGGGGTCTTCAACGCCAAAAGTGGCTGAGGTGGTCTGTGCTCATAAATTTTTGTGAACGACGAGGACGAAACCAATTTTGCAAGCGACTGTATGTTCGTTCCTCTGATCCGAGTGTACGAATCTGTCTCCAAGCCGTCTCGATCACGGCACGGGACGTCACGATCATTGGAAGCTGAGCGTTCATAGGATTATCTAGCGCTCCAGATGAGACGCAGCCTGGCATATGCAACCTGAACCCCTGGTTTCCTATCCAGTTGCGCAGCCCGATGCATGCAACTACAAGGATTGCGGGGCGTAGAAGGCGAATTTCCTTACCATTTTACGCCCTACCAAAAGCCCCACAACCCCCAAGGCTTCCAAAATCTCCAGGAGCATACCAATGCATTGTCTTTGAGATCTCAGAGTTTCCAGTTGGCATTCTGTGTTCTTGTTTCTACTTTCATTATACCGGGCTGTCGCTTGTCGCGTATGATATTTTGTCGCTCAAGTCTGATATGAGCTGCTCATCCAAAGTTGGCTTCATGACGGTGGCACCTTGCAAATGCTGCTACCAGCGAGGCTTTTCATGACGAGAAACTTTAGGCAGCTCGTAGGCGCCTCAACCTTCGACAGTATCAGGCCGACACTTTCTCCCTGCGGGCCTAAGACGAAATTCACAGACAGCGCGTAAGCATATCGAGTTTTTTTCTATGCCCGACTAAGTCCAGCATAGTCCATTAGAAAGTTCCCAAGTAACGACAGAAAATTGTCGCCGTTCAGCAGCCGTCCGAAGCGAGATAGCTCGGTTGCATCTGGCCCGAGCCTGGGTAAGCCCATCCCTGTCAACCACGATGACGGGGTGGATGTGAAAGGATCACTAGGTTTAAACCTCCTTCACTCTCCCTTAGAACCACTGATCGACTTCATTTTCGTGCATGGGCTCGGCGGCGGCTCTAGGAAAACGTGGAGCAAGACTAGCTATTGGCCGCGGGAATGGCTTCCAGATGATCCTGCTTTCAAGAATGTGCGAGTGCAGAGTTTTGGATATGATTCAGACTGGATGAAAGGAAAAGACACCTGCCTGGACATCCATCACTTTGGCAAGTCCTTGCTGGCTGCAATGATCATATCGCCAGAGCTTCGCAGTGCAGATACGCCAATAGTACTCATAGGGCACAGCATGGGAGGCTTGGTTATCAAAAAGGCGTATTTGCTAGCAAAAGGACAAGAAGAGTACAAGCCTCTGGCAAAACGATGGCATTCAATCTATTTCCTTGCAACGCCACATAGTGGTTCTGATTTGGCCGGGGTTTTGGATAAAATACTTCGGCTCGCATTTTCGTCCTCCAAGTTCGTCACCGACCTCAAACCACGCTCCGGGGCTATACAAGGTATCAACGATGACTTTCGCAATTGTTGCGAGAACCTTGTACTCTGGTCCTTCTACGAAACTCAGAAGCTCAAGCTTGCGGGAAACGTCTTCAGCTCAACTATCGTTGATTTCCAGTCCGCCACTCTCGGTTATCCTGGAGAGCATCAAATACTCATGAACACTGATCACCGCTCAATCTGCAAGTTTGATACAACAAACGACCCGAACTATCTGACCCTTCGCAATTCACTTGCATTGACCGTTGACGATATTTCCAAGACAGGTATGACAGACCAAAAATTACACAGTTAACTTTTCTAAAAATCCCCAGTGCTTGAATCAAAAAGGGCACTACGGCTCAGCCAGCTCAAGGACTTGGAAAAGTATTTGAGTGTGTCTGCAGTGAAACTAGGCGAGGATCTCATCAACGTTGGAGATGACCGTTTTCCCGGAACTTGCGAGTGGTTGTCAGCCAAAGAGGCTTACCTAAAATGGAAGGGCTGTGACCCGGATGCTCCAGGTGTACTCTGGCTTAGTGGGAGACCATCAGCCGGCAAATCTGTTCTTGCAGGCTATGTCATCGATCAACTCCAAGCAGCCGAGGCTGACTGTAGCTACTTCTTCTTCAAATACGCGGACGAGAAGTGGCTTGGTATCTGTCTCCGGTCCATAGCTTTTCAGATGGCTTGTTTGATCCCTCACGTGCGAGAGAGGCTTTGGCTGATGCAGAACGATGGCATACAGTTCGACCAAGTCAACGGACGTGCTGTATGGAGTAATTTGTTCTTATCTGGAATCTTCCACAGGAAATTACCAAAGCATTACTGGATCATCGACGGACTGGATGAATGCGTGAATTCGTCTCTTCTGTTTGACTTGATAGCTAAACTCGATGAATCAATACCATTACGAATTCTTATCACGAGCCGAGAAACTCCAGAGTTAGAGAACAACTTTATAACTCTTGGCACTCACCGTTTTCATTCCGAAAGAATTTCACTGGCGGATACACATCCTGACATTAAGCTCGTGGTTGAGGTGAAGGCACAGTCTCTAGATGCCGTGGAGGATGATGATAGCCGTGTTGCCTTGGTGGAAAAAATATTGGGGAAAGCGCAAGGCTCTTTCTTGTGGACAGCCTTGGTTATGAAGGAGTTGTCAAAGTCCCGGCGTCAAAACCTGGTCAATGAAATTCTCGAAGAAGTGCCCGGGGACATGGAACTGTTCTACCAAAGAACGATAGGACAAATGTCACAATCCACTCGGGACAAAAAGCTCACAGAGGCTATTCTCATCTGGGCAACATACACAACAACGCAGCTGACAACGAAGGAGCTTGATGGAGCTTTGAGACTAGACCTCAAGGACAAAATTTTCAAGTTGGAGGAGACTGTGGTAGCACTGTGCGGCCAGCTGGTAACGGTTGACAAGTTTGGAAAGGTTCAAATGGTGCATGAGACGGCTAGAGAATTCCTGTTAAAGAAGGGCTTGGAATCCGAATTTGCGATCAACAAGACAGAGGCCCATACTCGAATCGCTAGAGCGTGTCTTGTATACCTCACTGGAGATGAGATGAGACCCCCTCGAAGCGCTAGGCGTGGTTCTGCGATGATACCCTTGGGAGCCAAGGCCGAATTCTCACAATATGCCTGTGCATCATTCTCATACCATCTTGCCAAAGCGAATCCCCTTGCAGACGACATTTTAGCCCTTACCGATAAATTTTTGAAATCGAATGTGTTGTCTTGGATAGAGCACATTGCCCGGAAACAGGACCTCATCCGTTTGATCCACGTTGCCAAGAACCTTCGGACCTATCTCAATTCACGCTCTAATGAACGATCATCTCTTGGCAAAGAAATGCAAACTCTGCGAGGTTGGACGACGGACCTCATCCGCATTGTAGCCAAGTTTGCTGATGCTCTGACAATATTACCGTCAGCAATCTACTCGCTTGTCCTACCATTCTGCCCCACTGAATCTACAGTACACAAAACTTCAAACAATGGGCGGATGCTCTCAGTAGTGGGTCTTTCAAACGATCAGTGGGATGACCGGTTATCTTGTATCGATTTTCGAGGAAGCATGACAAGCGCCGTTTCCCACGGAGATGAATTCTTTGCAGTTGGTTTGACAACCGGCAAAGTTGCGCTGTATCATGCAACATCGTGCCAGGAATATAAAGTTCTTGATCATGGCGAGGCCGTCAAACTCTTGCAGTTCAAGAACAATTCGGAAGTGATGGCATCTGGTGGGATGAAAACCATACGTGTCTGGAACATTCGCAGTGGCTCAATAATTCACAGTTTCCCCGTAAGCCAGCTGCCAATGTGTATAGCATTTTACAAAAACCTGTTGATAGCGGCATCCCGCAAGAACTACTTAGCATCATGGGATTTGGACAACGATGGGACCAACCAACCTGACAGGCCATGGTACGACTCAGCCATAGGTCCGGACACATTGTTACCTCGTCCACCCCGCTGCATATCAATTTCCGTTGAACATGAAATGCTGGCTGTCGCCTACTTTGGAAAGCCGATTTTGCTCTGGGACTTCAATGAAGATGGGTATATCGGAACCTGCGGGAAGAAACTACCCAGTGGTGAGACAAGTACACATGTGGTCTCTGCCCTAGCATTCAATCCCGGGGTAGATTCTTCTTTCCTCGCAGCATCTTACCTTGACGGCGAACTTGTCCTCCTTGATACCAAATGTCAGAAAGAAGTGGAAAGTGTGCGCGCAGATTGCAATACGCTCGCCGCCAGCTCGGATGGGCGCCTGCTCGCAGGAGGCGCAGGGCACGGAATGATCAAGATCTTCGAATTCGACACCTTACGGTTACTCTACGTGGTCACGTCCTCTAACATCGGAATCAAGCAATTAGCATTCAGCAGAAATAACCTTCACTTCATCGACATCAGAGGTTCACAATGCAATATCTGGGAACCCACGATCCTGCTCCGAGATTTAGTAGACGATGACAGTGGCGACTGTACTTCGACGTCTGTCACTGAGGCAGTTGCATCGGACGCCAAAGTCAGAATTAGTGCCATGACTTTGCATCCCACAGGAGAGTTTGCGATCTGTGGCAAGGAGGACGGGTCAGTTTGCCTTTACGACTTAAAGACTGGTACGCAGCTGCAGACACTTTACAGCCACAAGTCGCTCGTTCGAATTGTTCCTTACTGGCCTCAACGCGATATTACAGTAAGCGTCGATGCATCGAACGGTATCGTTGCATGGAGGATAAAGAAAGTACAGCAAAAGGGATGGGTAGCTGAGGAGAGGATATTCCATTCTCGTCTAGACTGCCAAAAGTCCATCATTCAAGTCTTGCCTGGCGAGGAAGCCGGTAAATTTGTTTTGTCCACTCGGGAGTCCGATCATCTCTGGAGCATCGACGGCCACCAGCAGAGTATCAGAACGTTTCCGAACAAATCTGGCATTCGGAAATGGATCCAACACCCGGAGTCGTCGCTTCACATGATCTGTATTGACGGCACAGCTGCCAAAGTCTTTACTTGGCACGATTGGTCGGAAATCATGTCAGTGCCTCTCAGTATAAATATACGAGGTCTGCAGTTAAAGAGTGTCAACTCATATCATTCGGGACACGGTTGGCGAATTCTTCTCGAATTGTCCGAATTGAATGGATCATCCAATACACGCGGCATGTATCTCTTCGATGCAACATCTTTCAGTATATCAAATACAGCAATCAAGACTGTTGGCCCAGCCGTCAACGCCAGGAAAAAAACAAATGATAGCACGATGATGGAGAAAGCTCTGGCTTCACTTGTATTAACCCCGCTGCTTGGCCTACAGCTTGCCTTTCTCGCCCATCGTGTTTCTCATATCTGCGGGCTCGATTCCACCAGCAAGCTCATCTTCCTCGATACCCACTCTTGGGTCTGCTCCGTGGATCTCCAAAATATCGGCAACAGCTCGGTCTTCTACACTAGGCATTTCTTTGTCCCGCACGATTGGTTCTCTGGGGTAAGAGATATGATCTCCACGGTCACGAAGCATGACGTCTTATTTGCACGACATGACAATGTTGCGATCATCAAAAGTGGGATGGAGTATGGGGAGAGGGTCGACTTGGGGTTGGATGTTGCGGAGAAGAAATAATTAATAGTTCGTAATAAATCCTCATCTGTGTTGCGAGGGATGCAATGACGTCCCAACTAAAATTGCAGAGGTTACATTTCAGTTGGGCTTCGATTAAGGAGTTCCAAGGTTCTCAACATGTAGCTATTAAGCAATAACATAGCCTTTGAAACAGTGGAGTTGCAGCCATTTGTGTTCTAGAAAAGAAATATAATTTATAGTGAGTCATCGTCAAAACTCATGCAAGGATAATAGATAGTTTTGATAGGAAAATAAGATTCAACAAATTCCAGACTATTTATTAGAAGCTCCACTGCTCCAACCACAGTCTCATCCACTCGGGAGAAACAGAGCTCAACTCCCTCATTGCTGCACTCGCTTCTGCCGTCTTGGACGTGTCTAGCTTTGACTCCCTGCCCACCTCACTCATGCCTTGATAAAAATCGAGCAATTTCAAAGCTGGATTCTTCTCCGCGTCCAACGGGATCGACTTGGCACTCTCTTCAAGCTTCCCCACCCACTCTTTGAACGACACAGCCTTGATCTTGGTGCTGGTTCCATTCGAATGTTCGTTCATGTTCCCATTGACCTGAGATGAGTAGAAGTCCTGAATAACGGGCACCAATTTCTCCCAGCTCGAAGATTTCGGATTCGTCAGGTGATAATATTTCGTCCACACACTCCCCTCAGACGTCTCATCCTTAACCACCAGATCAATGATAATCTTCGCCATAATATCAACCGGTATCCAAGCAACGTCATCCATACCCGCCAGATTCTCAGGCACATAGCCAAGATACTTCGAACTCGCAACAAGAGTCGGCAACCACTCTTTCGGGTTCCACTTCCCTCCCACGCCCTGTTCAACTGGACCGGCAATCTGCCCTACGCGTAAGATGGCGCTTGAGATGCCAGATTGCTTTCCAGCTGCATCGAGCAGGCGTTCGGCGAGCCACTTTGATTCCGAATAGCCTTGTGAGAGGGGAATGCTTGGATCCGTTAATGCGATCTCGGGGATAGATTCAGAGCCATGCTTGGAACGCCAGTTACCGAGGGTGCCGATGCTGGAAGTGAAGAAGATGGGTGGGGAATTGGGTGAGGCAGCGGAGAGGTGGATGAGGTTGAGGCAGCCGGTTACGAAGGGTTCGAAGGATTGGAGGGAGAGGTTGAAATCTACTTGCCATTGGTTGTCTAGGCGACTAAATTAGTTTTGCAGAACCTATATAGTGGCGCGTAGTGAGGACTTACGAATCATGACCGAAACTTGGTCTTTCAGTTGATCGTACACGCTCTCTTGTAATCCAAGCAAAGGCTGGCTCAGATCAGCTTGTAGAAACTCAACTTTGCCACCGAAATCAGAAGAGAGGCCTCGGGTTTTAGCAGAACTGGCGTGTAGTTGTCCAGCCAAATGGTTGCGGTTTAGACAATAGATCTTCGAGACTGAGGGATGTTTCATGAGAGTGTGTAGGAGATAGGAGCCTAAAGAACCTGTGCTTCCTGTAAGGAGTACTTTTTGTGGTCCAGGGACAAGAGGTATATTCGTGGTTTTGGACGTGATAGTCGGCAGTTTCTTGATGAATCGTGTAAGTGTCTCTTCCATGATTTTCTCACGAGTGTGTGCTGGCGCAGCTCCATCTGTTCCATTCGAATCCCTCATGTCTTTTAGAGTTACAGAGAGTGTCCTCAAAGTTGGGTTTGAGTATATCAATCTCGCGTTGATCTGCTGATGTGAAACCCCAACGAGTGCTGATTTTAGCTGTCGCGTCAGAGTCATGACATGTAAAGAGTCCATGCCGGCCGAGAAGAAATCTTGATTGGACTCCAAACCCGGATTTTTCATGCCAACGACCTTCTCCACTACTCCTCGAATCGCCTCTTCCAAAGTAACAAGATCTTGGTTTGCATCAATTAGAGGAATCTGGGTGAGCCGAGGATCCTCTTCATCAGCTCGACGATACAATTCCTCAATCTCATTCTTATACAGTTTGGTGGTTGCTGGTCTCAGCATTGTCCCCTTTTCAGCTCTCAAAAATGGCTTCTCCGGCAAGCTCAAAAGAATCTTGTCAAGAGTGATCTGCCCATGTCCTGGAGCGGCCTTGTTTGCTTCGACAACGACTGGCCAAATCTCGTTTTCAATGAACTCCGACTTCTGGATCTGGGTCATAAGCGCTTTTGTAACTTCGTCTTTCAACTCAATTAAAAGTGCCGGAGCAAACAATGCTTGACCAACAACAAGAGCGCCTTTTACGCTTGGATGTTCTCGCAATGTGGCTTCCATGCTCGTAGGATTGATCTTCTCCCCATTACTGAGCACGATCACATCATCCTTGCGCCCCTGGTACAACCACAAATTTGGGTTTGTCGGATGTTTGACGTAGAGATCATTCACTGAATATTCCTTGAGTTCAGGAAAAGTCCAAAAAGCCGAAGTGAAACGGTCAGTTGACGGGTGGCGGACAATCACTTGCTCATAAGTCCCGTCACCCTGATCTCGAAACTCGACCCCTTTATAGTTTGGATTGAAGCGAAAGTACATCCAGTCTGCAGGGTCGACGACGTAGGTTGGGGCTACGCATATTTCGGTGCTGCCGATGGTGTTGAGGATGTGGGTTTTCGGTGCGAGAAGGTTGCCTGCTGGTATTGAGAGTGGTCCACCTCCGAAACCGATGACGTCCAGCTTTTCAAGTTTCCTGATGCTTGGCGAGTATATGAGATCTTCCAGGATTGAAGGAGCTGCGTACATCATATCGACGTCCGCGTAGTCGAGCATCTCATCCAAGAGCACTGCACTGACAGGTCGATTTGGCGGAACCCAGGTCAATGTTGAGTTTGCCGTCAGAGCCAGAAGGAGACCGACCATGAAGCCAGCTGTCTATTATAGAGTTAGAACGAAACGATACATTCAAAGCAAGCGAACATGAGACATACATGGAAAGGAGGCATTGAACCCAGTATTCTCCTATTTCTCAGCTGCTGAAAGGTACCTTTGTATCCATCGCATTCTTCCATTTCATTATGCGCGTCTAATGAAGTCATCCATCCATGGTTGAGGAAAATAGGCTTCGGTAAGCCAGTTGAACCCGAAGTATGGAGGGTCACGAATGGGTCGTACTTTGCTTCCTCAAAGCTTTTGGTATAAGGGTAAGACTTGACTGAGCCTGGAGCGAGAAAGTCGCTCATTTCAGGAATGGAATGGTGCGGGAGTGCGGCCTTTGAGAGAAGTTCTGATGATAACGGGTAACCTTCGGAGGTGATAATGGCTTTGCAATTCGTCTTGTTGAAAAGGTTGAGTTGACCGTCCAGGCTGTTTCGAGGGGAGGCAAGAAGAAGCTAGCCCAGATCAGTCCAATTACGAGCGAGATGCTTCAACGACATACCTGATATCCAGTCTTAATAGCGCCCAGAACGATCACATAATAGCGAATATCGGAAGCGCCCATATACGCCATTGTTTCAAATTTACCATTCTCGCACAAGCCAAAAGTATCTTCCATCCATGCAGCTGCTCTGTTGATCGCTCGCGCAAAGTCGGCCCACGTGATATCTTTAAAGCCGGCTTTAATATCCAAGGTCTTAGGGATTGAGGCATACACTCGGTTTGGCTCGTATGCTGCAAGCTCATCAATCCAGACTGGGATTAAACGCTTGCCGCAAGGCGCCGAGGGACGATATGTGCTGCCCATGATGCTAGAGTCAGAGTTTGGGTGTTTGTAGTGGATGATGAGACAAGACAAATGTAGAAAGGAATGAGTTTCACAAGAGGAAGAGAGATCTCTTTCAGAGCTGGAATTGTATCAGTGGCTTGGGCTGACGGTAACGTGTATTATCAGGGACTGTCATCGGCGCATGGACGACGTAGACTATATACTCGTAACCAAGTGCGAGATAGATAGTGTTCGACCTAGCCAAGCCGGCTTCATAGCCGGCATATGGCTAGATAGCCAGCATGATCCAAGCCAGTGGAGTTTGGTGACGAGTAAACAAGGACAGGAATTTTTTTTTTTCGCGCACCGAGACATATCCGAAGCGTTTTGGTGGAAGAATTACTTAGTCGCCGCCAAATACAAAGTAAATTGTTAAATTTCTTCTAGGAGGTAGTTCTAGATCTCCGCCAATTAGGTTCCGGTTTCAACCGGATCAGTACCTTTCTAAGTAAAGTTACAGATGATCCGTTCATAGTTATTACACATACCACGAAGTATATAAGCTGTGTGGTGTTTGTTGGCGAATGTGGAAATCCTTTGCCGGAGTACTCGGGATGTCGGGGACCTTTTTTTGTTCAGGGGCCAAAAAAAGTGGACGATTTTAACACATCCCCAATACCAAAATTTCCACTAGACCTTAGGAAATTTGCTAAAACTCGAGTGTAGAGCTCTAACCAATGCAAACTATCAACCGACTAAATTTTTGGAAATTTTAATTAAGATTTACAGTTGTTCTTTAAACTTAAAAGTAGGATGTACGAAGTAGGTACTATAAGCGATAAAAATCGGCCACTTACTGTAAGTACCGACGCTAACAGCTCAAAGTCGTGAGGGTCGTGAAATTCGAGGTGTACCTGGGTAGCCAACCGTCGCTAAGCCAGGCGAAGTGAGTACTTGAAACGCCAGCCCGAAAATGGGCAAGGGGGGCGGGCTAGTCCGGCTTAGCCAAATAAGGTTTTTCCTAGTATATCTTAGTAGATCCACATTCCGTGCCGTGTACCGTTGTAGGGGTTGGGGGCAAAGTAGTGTATTGAGAATTGTTATGTAAAGTGCTAAGTTACAAGGCCACCACCGTGTACCCTCAAAAATTACCGTAAACACACGGGAGTACGGAGTACCTCGGGATGTTTTGGCCCTGAAATCTGTATGGTATATCCATAATAATACACTAAGGTCACTCCTTGTTCTAACTTTTCCGTGTATACGTGACGTTCTTAGAGTCTCAGCCTCTGAAATTCTGCGTACTCTACTATACAATTCTACGTCTGCATATTAGGGTGATTGCAACACCAAGATGCTTCCAAAGGCTACTGTCGCCAGTTGGCTACGGTCTGAAAAGATTCGTTTAACAACCTCCAATCTACCACAGTGACTTTACATGCAGATATACAATTCTGCGCTGTCTCGCTGGATGCGAGTGAGCTTCGAAGAGAAGGAAACTTGGTTCCATTGCACTTCGCAAACGTCCTCCACGACTCGTAGGTATCGGCGCCACCAGCTCGAGTGCCGAAACTTAGTTCTATAACGGTGTGAGTGCAAATTCGGTCAAGAGTCGAAGGCCAATGAGACCCTGAGACTCACGACATGCACTTACCTAGGATCCACCCGGAGCACTAGATCTCATTCAAGAAGACCGCATCCATCTTTGGATTTTTGGATGACAACCACATAGCTCGCTTCTCGCTTGTGCACTCAACTCCTTCCAAGCCGACAATACCCAGTACCTACTCACACAAGACATACGCTCGCCGCTCCCGAGGCATATACCGAAGACCTATGATTCGTCCCTCCAGTGACGGTATTTTTTCTACGTCATTTGCGCTCGCCAATTTAGGAGTGAGTCCTGCCGTAGTGCTGGCGTCCTGGATGTCAAGTTGACGACTGTCAGGGCAGTGATTCAAACCCTGCCCTGACTTCCCGCTATATCATGTGATCCGCCATCCGGCTATATAGTCAGGGATTTCCCCCCTCCGTTCTTCTGTCTCTGGCTTTAGGTCTTTGTACAATAGGTATTCGATCAATTGAGTCTTTACCCTTTTGCCCGCGCCTTCACAACGACCCCACGATTCAGCCCTCCTCATCACCAAAAAGTTTGTAGCAGTGGAATTTTTTGGAGGGGATTCCAGGTAGACAAATGATATCAAGCGCCAAGTATCTCGGAATCTGACTTCCGTGTTGTCTTCTCTACATCGCTCTGGCTCCACTGACCCTGACTGTGTCGAAAGCATTTGCCCTTCGGAGCAGTTCTGTTAACATTGATTTCTCACCAGACCCGGGATCTCGTCCTGGCAGCTATGATGCAATCGTTAAAGTTGCTGGTGATGGGAAGCAAGATCGTCAGACATTGATTCTGTCTGATGTAGGGGTGCGGAAATACGTGTATTTCAACCCTTTATGTATTACAATACAATACAGGCTCTGTACGACGTATTATATTATACCCATAATCACATGACTCCTGGCCAATCATAACCATTGTCGGGTAGGGGTGCCGTGTCTAGGTACAGTGTATCCTTGAAAAAAATTTGCTGCTATATATAATTTTTGAGGCACACTATAGAAAATATAGATTTACGTTCAATTTATATAGAAACCACCACTTTTCTAAGTCTCTCTACCTTCTTTTCAAAGATATATATGTGTAGATCTAGGGACTTGGACCACGTGCAATACACCAATACAAGCCTATTTTGTATTACAATACAGAGCTGTAATACGTATTACGTATTGTACTAAAAATCCGCAGCCCTAGTCTGATGTCCATCAATTGAGGATGCTCCAGTTCGCTGAGGTCTAGCCATCAGAATTCTAGAGGTGCACTCTGCTCGCAGTGCCAGATCGGGAAGTTATGCAAGAAGTCGGGGTTCTTCTCCAGGGAGCTCGGGGCATTGTTTCATTGGCCAAGCAACTATCCCATCTCCAGCCACAGGGTCTCATCTGCCCTATCGCGCTGGTGAGGCTTTCGCGTTCATGGCGTAACTTCGTGAACATAGGGGTGCCAGCGCGGAAGACAACACAAGAAAACTCTGCAGCTCGGAAAGGAAGATCCCTTCTCCCATAACCTCGGACAACCGGGCAGAGCATCGAATTCGAAAGCTCATCCATGACTTGCATGAATTGTCACGGGACAGCTAACCGCATCGAGCGAAATTGAGCCACGTTTGATCAACCCACTGTATTGACATGGCTCCACCCTGGAGAAAAACAAACGCCTTAGAAAAGCTGAAGAAATATCTCAGCAAACAATGATACCGGCGGAAACCTCTGCAACCAGCACCTTCAGACGAGGACTCCGAGTCCTCAATTCACGACGGGCCCGGTTTTGAGCTGATTGAAGAAACCTTCGGGGCACAATGGCCCTGAGTTACCCCCACGCCGAAGCTTAAAACGCGATCACGACACTTCCGCCCAACGTCAACCATGTCGATGTCTATGAGAGGATCTGATATGCTGAGTCGATGGAAGCAGCGCCATCGATCGCATTCAGGAATCTCGCCTCCAGAGTCATCACTAACACCACGACCGACGACGGCACTCCCTCCTAGGGCGGATCCCGCGATAAATCATGATTTCCAGAAGATCATCGAGGACGCGGTGCTCGCGGCATTCAGCAGCGATGTTTTCAGCAACGCCGTAGCGGCTCAGGTCGGACCGGCTTTCTCCAGGCAGCAGGACAAATTGAATCAATTGAAGTCCGCAAATCTCAATATGGAGTCGTCGCTCCAGAACAGGCTGGATGAGATTCCAAACGTGTTGAAACCCGCACTGGATCACCTGACCTCACTGGAGATCCCAAACTATGAGAAGGAAATGGATGGTCTTTTCAAAGGGCAAGAAACATTTTTAGAGTCTCTCAAAGCGTTTGACAAGCGCTTGAATGGTTTGGAGAGCCAGATGCAAGGGTTTGATGGAAGGGTGAAAGCGCTTGAGGAAGAATTTGTGAATGCCGATTTGAGGTCGGCGATCCGATTTGGTGAGATCTCGAATGAACTTCAAGATCGAAACACGACATTGGGAGACCGACTTTGGGAAGTGGAGCGGGAACTGGGCAAGAAATTTGATGGACAGCAGAGACGAGTGATGGGTGCCAGTGAGGAACTGGGAAAAGCCATCCGGATGACCCAGGAAAAGATTTCTTCGCTGGAAGAGACACAATCAGAAAAGGACGATGAAAGGACGAAATATTCTCGTGACATGTTCGACAAGATTGAAGCACTGAGCAAAGCCATGGCAAAACTGGGCACCAGCGAGAATGCCCTGCAGCGTGACATCAACACCATCCGAGAAAGGGTCATGTCTCCCGATACTGCGCCGTTTGAGAATCAAGTACGAAGACTTGACTCTATTGAAAGAACTTTGTCCGATGTCAAGAGGGAGCTCGAAGTCCAAGGTACGCTTGCATCCCTGGACTCGAAACTCGTATCGACAAACACCGCGCGGATTGAGAGTGCGCTGTCCCAAATGACGAGGATTGGGTACTTGCTCGAGTCGGTCAGTGAAAGAGTCTCCGATGACACCGCTCTGGACGCTCAAACTGAGAAGTTAGAAGCAATGGAGTCAACAGTGTCGGCAGTGAAGGATTCGGTCGAGGCTGTCAGAAAACAGGTCACGTGCCTCGACACTTCACCTCTCGCAGCTCACTCCCACAAACTGGGCGAACTCGAGTCTGCGCTCGCAAAGGTTGAAAAGCATATCACTCAGCTTGATACGGCGCCTCTCAAGTCGCATAGCATGACGCTGGATGAATTGAGATCAAGTCTCGTCGAGATCAAATCGGCTGTTGACAACAGCTTTGTGTCCCAGGACGACTCACTCAAGGCTATCAATCATCAAATCTCAATGTTACCAGACACTTCTAAATTTGAATGTGTCTTCACAGCGATCGAAGACTCCACGAGTACAACCGGAGATAGCATTCGCGGCCTCGAAGACTCACTCAAGGCTATCGTTTACCAAGTCTCCACGTTGCCAGCTGCTTCGAAATTCGATTTCGTCCTCAGAGCCATTGAAGACTCCACGAGTAGCACTGAGGAAGGCATCCGTACGCTCGCTGACTCAGTGGAGTCGATTCTTAGCATATCGTCATCCACACGAGATTCTCTCTCATCTCAAGCCGAGACTCTTGTTGAGTTCCAAAGGACTGCCTCAAATGAGCTTAAGCCCATAGCGTCTAGCCTGGAAGAAGCGAGAAGGCAGATCGAGAACGGGAATAAAGGCGTTGGGAGTTTGCTCTCGGAAGTTGGAGACCTGCTTCAGATCGCAGGTAGTCATGGCGCTCGCCTGGAGAACATCGAGCGCAATGAAAAGTTGGATGTAGTAATGTCTTCTCTTGCAACTGTGAATGAGTTGCATTCATCACATACTGCTCGCTTCAATGGTCTGAACAAGGCGGTTGAGGACGTCAAGAAGACAGTAGAAGATATGCAGGGCAGCACTATGTCCGAGATACGACACAAATCTGCAAGCATACTTTCAGAGGTCGAGAAGTCCAATGCATTTCACGCTGCGCATGCAACCGTAATGACAGAGGCAAAGGACTTTCATGAACGCCAGCGAAAGGCTCTCGGAGACCACTTTGGGACCCTCGAAAAGGGCTTGACTGAGTCGCAAAAGTCCATCAACGAGATCACTGGCCTTGAAGCAAAACTTAGCAGCATTGCGGAAACCCTTAGCCACGTCGATACCAGCGTCCAGACCGAGCGACAGGCCATCACTTCGCTGGCTGAAGACAGCAAATCACTCACCGAGAAAATCCAATCTCTCGTCAATGTGCCGGAAATCCACAAGTCCGTGGCGCAGATTCTTGAGGAAGTCCAATTCAGCGGACAACTACTGGGAAATACGTCCACCAAATCCGAAGCCGTCGAGATTCTAGAACAGCTGCGGTCTATCAAAGCAGCTGCTGAGGAAGCCAAAGCTTCGTCACATGATACGGAGCTGCTACAGGAGCTATCTACTGTTAAAGATCTCGTCCAAAGTGTCCACGCACGCGAGAAGGAAGGCATGCTTGAATCTCGTCTCGACTCGATTTTTACCGTTGGCGAGAAGAACTCCACCCAGCTGGTTGCTGTCCACGAAGCTGTAAAGGCAGTGAAGGACAGTGCGGCAGCAGCAGAAATTCTGGCTGGACTGGAGGTATTGAAAAGTACGGTATCTCAGTCGGATGCAGCATCCCAGAATGCAGACATACTTCGAGAAATTGAGCTCATCAGATTAGCCGCTACCCAAAGCGCCGCCTCTCTCGACACTGTCCACGCAGACATCAACTCATTCAAGGAAGAAACCGCATCATCTACGTCTAAGCTTCTCGCGGACACACATACCCTCAAAGAAAGCGCGCTTCAGCACTCAAGCACTCTCGCTGAAGCCCACAATGTCAGCAAAGAAGTTCACGCGAAAGTCTCTGCCAGCGACGATACCCTGACTTCTAAGTTCCAAGAACTGCGGTCGGCCCTGGAGACGAGTAGTTTGGAAGACAGGCGTAGCTTTACCACTTCAGTTGAGGATATGACCAAGGAGATCAAAGTTGAGACCAAAGGTTTGGCGTCGAGGATTGCGACCAGCACAGGTGTCTTGAGAGCAGATTTGAAGGGACTTGATGAACGGATAGAGTCTATTGACCTCGACATCAAAAACTTGCATGAGCTCGCTGATACTGGTTTCACGATGCTTAAGGAAGACGTAAAAAACGTTGCTGCCAAGAACGTGGAGGTCTTGGATACGGTTCAGGGTATCTCGAAAGATGTGAAAGCGATTGACTTGCAACGGACAGTCGAGCTACTTAATACATTGAGAGAGGATGTGCAGGGTATCGATGTCTCTCCACCAGTGGAGAAGCTCGATTCCTTGAGCCTGGCTGTGAATGGAATCTCCGTAACCGCCCTGGAAACTGCAACGGCGATTGCAGCCGTGCATGGCGGTATGAAGCATCTAGTCGAAGAATCTCTCCCGCAATTGGGAATGGACGTACAGCGACTCGACCTCAGAACCTTGGAGGATAGCATGTCAGCCTCCGGGAAGACAGTTGATCAAATCCACACATATTTATTGGAGCTTGGCTTGACTATCAACGCAACAGGGGCAACCGCTACTACCATGGATAGCAAACTATCAAAAACTGCAGATCAAATCGAGTCTCTGTCATCGAGAGGTCTTCCCAATGTTTGGACAGCAATCAGCAACATCGATCACACTCTTCAAACCTTCAATTCCGAGACCGCGCAAGTTGCCAAGATCAATGGCGAGACACTTTCCAACATTCACAGCGCAATACAAGAAGTCTCTTCCAAGAATGAGACTATGCTGGGTGCGGAGATGATCCATATTAAGGACTCATTGAGAGGAATCGACTCAACAGTATTGGAGGCTTCCACTACAGGTGTTGAGGCTATCAAAAGAAACGCGGTCCTACTCGAAGCCATCAAATCCACAGTCGAAGTGGGTGCATCGTACACGAATTTCGTCGAGAACGTCCAAAAGACTGTGCAAAGTACCTCTGCCATGTCAACTGCTCAACTTAGTGAAGAAATACGACAAACTAGAAAAGCTATCAAAGATGCCAATGCAGCGATGTCTGAGACCGTCACCAAATCCGTTGACTTAAGCAAATCCAGCACAGAAATCCTCGAAGCCATCAAGACCACGGTTGAAGAGACCTCCTCTGCGCTCACGAAGTCAAGGAACCAGGCAGTGCAAACAAATGCGGCTAACAAGAATCTTCTCGACAGCATCAAGAAAGCGACCGATGAAACGAGCTCGAGGACGCAGACTCTGTTGAATGACCAAATTCCTCAACTCAACAAGGCAATCGGATCTATCGATAAGAGGATCGCCGAGACAGCGGTCGAGACCTCGAAAGCAGGCAAAGCTGACACGGCCGTGCTTGAAAGTGTGAGGGAACTGACTGAGGAGAATGCATCGAGGACGATGGAGCTCATCGCAGCGGTGACCAAGGCGAGCAAGGTTCAAACCAGCCTCCTAGACACAGTCAAGACTGAGATTCCCGAGATCGTCAGGCAGAGCCATGACACCAGGTCGTGGCTGGAACACCTGCAGGTTGATATCATGCAGACCGTTAAGCCGGAGATTCTTAAGGCTGTTGAAGGTCTTCAGACCGCAGTCCAAAGCAATCGCAGTCTCCTTGAGAAGGTCGATTCGGACGTCTCCAGCACAAGCAAATCAGCGGAAGCGATACACTCTTTCGTGTCAACCCTGACTACTTCTCTCAAAGACAAACACATACCATCGATTCTCTCCGCGGTCGAGAGTACTAAAGCTGCCATCGAAACCAACGGCCACACCGTCTCCGAAGAAGTGCAAGCAGCACTCGGCGCCACCACAGCCGCTGTCCGTGTCAACTCAGCCGCTATCTCGCGAGTTGACCGTGCTGTCCTCGAGACCGGCGCGCAAATTAAATCTGTCATCCTCGAAACCGGCGAGAAGTTGAGTGGCGAGATCGATGCCGCAGTTGCACAGCTTGACGAGTCACTTCACGATAATGGAACACGCATTCAAGGTATTTCGGAATTCGACATCCCCCGCTTAGAGGAGGATCTCAAAAGCTTCGATCATAATATCGATAGATTGATCGAGAACAATCTTGCGATGACGAAGAGGAATGGTGATAGACTTGAGGTTATTGGTGCTAGGGTCATTGGCACGACGAAGAAGTTTGACGAGATGGTGGATGCGCTGCATGCACGGGATGGGCTGCATCACTTACATGGGCATTCACACTCCCAGTCAAGCTCGCAAGGAGGAAGCTTGGAGAACAGTGCTATTCTTGGAGCAGGCGGAAGCTTGAAGGTTGGTAAGGCGTTGGGTGAGATGGGGAGTGGCAGATTTAGAGGTGGCAGCAATGCCAGCAGTGGGAAGGAGAGCACGGCTGGCAACAAGGAGAGCTTGCTGCGGTTCGCGAGCTATAATGGCTAACATTTTCTTTTATATTTTCTTTCTTTCTTCTCGGAACCGTTTCATTTGTCTGGGTAAAGGGTCAAGGTAAAAGATAGGGCATAATTGGGATATATTCATAGAGAGAGCATGGAGCAGCATTGGGATATGCATTCTTTTATGGAGCGAAGAAGCAAGCGTTGCACATTTTATTTCCTTCAGTGTTTGCAATGTTTATAGTCTTGTGAAGCATTTCATTCCGATTTTAGCAACGTAAAATCGTATCGTTCGCCACAGAGGAAGTGATAGCCATGCTTGATTTTCCTAGAAGGCTCATTTCTATGCCCCATCTGCTTTCCCATTAGCTATCGATTTGATGTTTGCGGCTAGCTACTTGTAGCTATCAGTCTTGCCGTCTAATTTGTGGATGCGGCTGCACAGCGCAGGTACCATACTTGTTGACTCTATACCCACTCCTCAGCCACGCTCACACTTTCAAGTCTCTCATCCAGTTTTCAATCCCTTCTCAAATTTTGCTTCAAATGATCACTCCCCTAAAAATGAAGTCATTCACCCACTCACTCAATCACTCAAAGCACGAGATCCGCCTCCTTGAGATCCTACCCCAGCCCCTCACCGGCCGACTCCGCTGCCGCCTATTCCACGCCTCTCTCAACTCAGCTCTCTTCTGCGAAGCCATATCCTACGCCTGGGGCAGCCCCAGCGCGTGCGTAGAAATTGACATGAACGATTCCACGCTCTTTATACCCGTCGATCTCCACGATGTGCTGTGTCGCTTCCGCCACAAAATACGGCGACGCACTGTGTGGGCGGACGCTATGCGCGTCGACCAGAGCAACGACGAGCGTGGTAATCAGGTACAACTCATGTGCCAGATCTATCAGCGGTCATTTCAAGTCCTCGTATGGCTTGGTCCTGCGAAATCTGGGCTCATTTCTACCATCAAAAAGATAAGGAAAAATGAGTTTGATGCGCGGATATTATCTTTCGTACCAGACCTCTTAGACATCTTCAGCAGGCCATGGTTTGAGCGTGTGTTGGTTGTTCAAGAGGTAGTCGTTGCTCCCTAAACTATGATGTATGCTAGAAGCCTTGAGATCCCATAGGGATATTTGATCGGGATTGCGACGAGTATCATTGAGATGGATCGGGTGTATCAACAATTTGCGTTCACAAAGGATGATAGAGAAAGCGCGAAAGGTCTTCTGAAGAAGTCCCGCACGGAACCAGTGTCCACCTCACTTGCAAAGTTTCGGCAAGCGACTCCCCTTGCTGAGCGTGTTCTTGCTTTGAACACGCTTTGAGGTCGACGTGCAAGCGTGGTAAAGGACACTTACGAGTCACAGGTAGAAGATGTTGTCGAGCACATGCATGCAGGGAAGGCTACGGACCCGCGAGACCGAGTGTATGCAGCGGTTGGAGTGTTACCACTCAATCAGCAGCGCGATGTGCTGCCCGACTATGCTACGGACGGAGTTTTAGTTCACAGGACAATGGTTGAAGCCGCGCTTGCCCAAAAATCCCTAAATTTCCTGCGTTATTGCCAGCCTCCTCAAAGACCAGGACATCCTTCCTGGATCGCGGATAGGTCTGCGACCTGCTAAAGCTCCCTTTTACAAGGCGGAGGTCAAATTCTGGCGTATGAGCCTTACCGAGCAGCAGAAGAATGTCCTAATATCCGCTACAAATACAAAGGTGGTTCCGAATGCCAATCCCTAACAGTAGCTGGTCAGATAGTCAATACTGTTGACCATGCAATAGTAAAAATGGGCCAAAATCATGAGTGGTGGGGTTACGCAGCTTTGTCTTGCGGCGGAGAACGCTTATATTGGACTGGATGGATCCCACGACCAAAGCAAGACATTTCCCCGCTTGCTGCACACCACCACAGTACGATGAGATCCGCGTCCTGTATAATGCTGTACGAAGCTCCGTTCCTGAGCGATGAGATGAAAAGAACAAGTTATAAGAATGATACTTCACTCCTCGATGCTTACCTTATGACTTTGATGGTGGGCGATTCCGAGCACATCGGTCTCCATGGAATTCAATATTTTCAGTAGGATACACGACTCCACACTTGGAAAGGCATTTTTAATTATAGAAGAACTGTATATGGGTCTCGGGCCGGAAGGTACCTTGAAGGGCGATAAGATCGTCGTTTTCGGCGGACTCAACCTTCCACTATTATTGAGGAAGGCGGATGTGGGAGATTGGTATACCATCATTGGAAAAGCTTGTGAGTGTTCCTTCAGTAGAAAGGTAAATTGAAACCTTTTGGAGGGTCGAACAGACGCTGGAGACCCGCAAAAAGACGTGCATGGTATCATGGACGGTCAGATGTTCTGGATCAGAAATGACGACCTTGAAGATTTTGAATTGCGACAATCCCTCAAGTCTCACAGAACTGAACACGACTGGATGAGTCTCACACTCAGAGGAAAAGGTCGCGGGAAAGCCCTGGAATTACTGAATACGAATGCAACAGAGCATCCGACTGACTCGATAGCCATATTGAAGAAAAGTTGCAGTCTCAAACTCTACTCCACCAAACCGAATGGCTCACTCGTTTCACGACCAGAAAGAAATCTCAACTCCTCCAAACAGGGTGGTTGACTCGTATCAAAAAGACAAAGACAACAAAAGAAACCCAGTCAGCCTGATAATAATTCAGCACACTTCATCACACGATCAATAGCCCAGAGGTCATGAATTGATTAGTTTGGGAGTTGTTGATATCCCTTCTTCTTGTCGGGGCAAGTGAGGTAGCATCGGAGCCAAGTGACACCGTAGTTAACAAGGAAAGCTATGATGGTCAGCAGTGGGCAGGCGATGAGGATGCAGAAGACTTACAGATGTTAGTCAAAGCAATGAATGCAAACCATGAGGCGACAACCTTGTACCAGCCGATCTCGTTGTGGTCGAAGAAGAAGAAAGCATACTTGTCAGTGACAACGTAGCCGATGTAGGCCCAGCCAATGTAGAGAGCAGCCATAAAAGATTGACCGCCGACGTGGTGCCAGAATGGCTGGACAGAGGTCAGCACATGGCAGATCCATCGAAGTGTGCGTGCATACCTCAGGTCGTCTGACACTAGATAAGAAGAAGACCTCAATGAATGCAACTACGGGGCAGACAACGTATTTGTTGAGGACGAAGAACTCGGTGAACCAGCCGTTGGTGAAGATCTCATCGACTGACAGAAGGGTCATGTTAGCAGGCATCAAGAGGTAAACGCAGGGTGACTTACGAGGGATGGTAGCCTTGTTCATTGGGATCAAGATAGCCCAGTGGATGAGAGCAGAGACGTGGGGGAACGAGTTGACAACCGTGTAGTAGACGCTGAATGGAGTGCGGTTGTCCGAGTTGGTCTTCTGTCGGGGTGGCGAGAAGAGCATCTGCATGCGAGTAGCGGCAGATGGGTTCTGGCTGGCATGGTGAGGGTAGTAAAGATGCATGAAGGTCCAGCTCTGCGTGCAAGTAAGCGTATGAAAGATGCTGCCTAGGAGGTGCACTTACAAAGGCCAACCATTGAAACAACACCTGCATGAAGTACTCGACATTGGCGAATTCGAAGATGGTGTACAGGCCATGCTCGTTGTGCTTGATCTCGTAGTCAATGACCATAAGGAAGCTGACGAGCACGTAGGCAGCAGTTAAGCCACGGAGACCGATCAGGGCCTTCTGGCCAATGCCAGTCCATCCTGAATGGCAAATGCGAAGAAAGATAGACTGGAAATCGTCAGCTATGATAGTGATGGGATATGGGAGGGTACCTACGTGAGGATCATTCCACTTGGGGAGCAGAGCAGTAGATGAAGACATCGTGAGAATGCGAACGAGTCTACGAGTGATTGAATCTAGGTGAAGGATGAAACGAGAGAACCAAATCCGGAGATCTTCAGGTCTGTCCGCAATGCTGGAGTGCGCGAAACACGAAGAGGTTGATGGGTTGCGCGGAGATAGAGGAGGAAGAAAGAAGAAAGACGGGAGAAGGAAGCAAATAGAGCATGCAGGCTTGTGTTGTAAAGGGGGAAGGAGCGGGTCTAGAGGTTGCGGCAATGGCAACAGTCAGGGAGGAAAGCGCGAACTCGAGATAAGAACAACACGAGGTTGACTGCGAAGGGAAACCTTGGAAATACGCGGTGAAATCATGCAAATGCTGTATCAGATCTTGAGATTCTGAAAGCCTTATGACTCAGATATCACAGCTCTTCCAGCTTGAGCCCTTGAAATGTGTTGATGAAGTAATACTTCCAGGATGTGAGGCCGCTGGGCTGGCCCTTGCCAAAACAGAGATATCCTGCGTTCCCAGACGCAACTAGGCCTAGGTTATGAAGATCCAAGAGAAAGAATATCATACTTCTGATGTTGCAGATGAGGAAGGTAAGTTGGAGTTGGATGAAGTCGTGAAGTCGGCCATGCATAAAGCTATGACCACCTTGCACAAGTAAGCATAATTCGACCGCTGCACCTCAAAGTGTCCACAACTCATCAACACCAAAGGCTACCTGTCCACGACAATTCTTCTGCAGGCTGCCACGCTTTCCAATTCACTTCAAATACTCGGTCAAGGACCTCATCTTCACCATCAGCCCAAGCATCTTGCCCCTCAATAATCAAGAACCTCTTGTTCCTCTCCCATCTCGCACGCGACATCCACCACGACCATGCTCTCCGCGCTCCAAAACCCCCGGCAAGCCGCCGCCCAACTCCTCAACTTCGGCTTGATCCTCTCCACCGCCTTCATGATGTGGAAGGGTCTCTCCGTGATTGCCGACTCGCCCTCACCCATCGTCGTCGTGCTGTCCGGAAGCATGGAGCCCGCGTTCCAGCGCGGGGACCTACTGTTCCTCTGGAACAGGAATGTGTTTGAGGAGACGAAGGTTGGGGAGATTGTGGTATATAATGTGAAGGGCAAGGATATCCCAATTGTGCATCGGCTGGTGAGGAAGTTTGGTGTGGGGTAGGTGTCCTGTTCCTTTGCTCTTGTGCAGCATGCTGTGGACGTATGAGGACTTTGCTTTGGACTCAGGCTGACATGTTATGTGCAGAGACGAAGCGAAACTTCTTACGAAAGGAGATAACAATGTGGCAGATGACACTGAGCTCTACGCTCGAGGACAGGATTACATTGAGCGGAAAGACATCATCGGCAGCGTAGTGGCATACATTCCCTTCGTCGGCTACGTTACCATCCTCCTGAGTGAACACCCATGGTTGAAGACCGTGATGCTGGGTATAATGGGACTGGTGGTTGTGCTGCAAAGAGAATGATGCGGCATGCGGAACAGAGATCTAACATCAAATGGCGTTTGGGAGGATACCCGACATTGCGTGTATCATAGAGGGAAAATTTAATGCATATGGGCGTCTACTTTCGAGCTTACAGGTTAGATATCCAAATGACCATTGTAACAATGGATGCTGAGTGCTGAGGCAAGTGTGCGGAGCTACCGAAAGTCGTCTAAGGACGGTCATTCTGGGACGGTCAGAAATCAGGCTACTCGTGTAGAATTGTGGAAGATTCCAAGGTCAAGTGTTGTTTCTTAACTTGATTCGTTTGAGCTTCATTATATCTGTGTATCTCCGTACTTTCTTTTGAGCGTCTACGAGTGCTGTTGGCGGTTCCAATCACCAAGATACCTCGAGCTAGTGCTCCTTGTCCACGAATATGTTCAATTCTTCGTACATTATCCCCATGCGAGGGTGTCTTAGTATTGACTAATCTGATTAGATCAATAGATAAAGCAAGCCGGTTCCAATAGCCCTAGCAGCGGCTCGGGGCCGAGATGGTTGACAGTACCAGTACACCGGTATGGTACCACTTCTCCCGCCAAGTAGAGTCCCTTTGCCCTTCTTTGATTCGCTTTCTGTTCCTGCGAAACTATCAAATGAGTGCGGAGGTACTATGCATGTGATCAATTTTGTCAAGCACCACGAATGTGGAGATCGTGATCCAGATTACGAGGCAGATTGTCTGATTCAACTTAACCCATCGCCTGCATTGAAGTCTCAGTGAAATGAGGGCAAGCGGAGGCAAGGCAACCTGTCAATTTGGACGAATTGATTGGATGAGTTTCTCGCACCCGTGAACATCTCCTGATATACGGTGTCCAGACCAAAGAGACTTTATAGTTTGGCTAAACCCTTGGGATGTACAAATATTTAGGGGGGAGTATAGTATATTGAGTCCGAAGATAGAAAGAGGCGCTGTCTCATCAGCACTTCTCTCAATAGCCGGTCCTAGTGACGTACCAAGCCTCGTGGCAACTCGCATAAAAGCTTGTGTTAGTTTCACACTCCAGACATATTTATTTTGTTAGTGATTAAATTGATTGAGAAAGAAGGACGTACCTCCGTACAAGACTTCGGTGCCGAATTACCTGAGCTGTAGGCGGAGAAAAATATGAAAGCTTGGCAAGATCCCACGACATCTTTCTCCTCATCAGCACAAGCAACAGACTCTCATCACAAACTTCACCGCCTAGCACAATCTTCGAACCTTCCACACACTCATTCAAACAATTTCGGAATCTCTCGATTTCAAGTCCAAGCACAAATTTCAAAATGCAATTCTCAACCCTCCTCCTCATCGCGGTCTCTGCAATCTTCGCTGGCGTCAACGCTGCACCTGCTGGCTCAACCGCTGCGTACGTCCCATCTCCCTCCCAATTCACACACAACCATATTAACGTGCCCAACCGCCGCCTCCTCATTACCGCTTACCCTTCTCCTGCCTTCGCCGATACGGCCTACACACTACTGGTGACTTCGGAAAGTGCCATCTGATCCCGGCCTATGAGCAGACCATGATCAAGTCTATTCAGCTTAGCTCCATCGTCGCTAGCTGAAAGCTCTACGAGAAGCGCGGCTGTGCAGCTGGAGACAAGGATAGGGTGATTGATCGCGATATCAGCACCGAGCACATGGCCGTTGGGGCCAGTGTGGAGTGTGTCAGCAAGTAGGCTTCTGGAGAAGGAGTGGGAGTTGGAGAGGGAGCAAGGATTGGGGAGGAGAGGGCGTACGGTGAGATGGAATGGGATGGGTGGATACTTTCTCGACGCTCCTTTAGGGTATGAGGTTTTGAATGGTATGCTTTGCTTGTGGTACCTTCTAGTCCCAGTTCGCTTGATTTCGTCTATGACTGATTGCTCTTAATCCTCCGTGGCATGAATTTGATCCCATCATCAATCTTCAATATCGTGAATTGTACTTGCGCTTGAGTTTCATTTCATTCCTCAGTCAGCTCAGTGAAATGGCATTTAAGATAAGTTTCAGAGCCGCGCAGAGTTCATGAGCAGGAAATGTACCTAGGAAAGGGGTGAATCGAAAAGATAGTGATGTTGCAAAATATGAATTGCTATTGTTCTGCAAATGAACAGGAAGCTTGGGGTAGTCGTCTCAGCTGTGCTGTATCATACCAAGTCCTCGCTATGAGTAATCTGGATACAAGCCAAGCAATGAAACAGTATGAGGATCAAGTAGATAGCGAAGAAGTGATCGAGAGTTATTAGAATTAAGGCCATCCCTTTTTCACCTTCCGAACAATGCCAGCTGGTTAAACCTGCATACGTCAGCAGCGTTTCCTACCTTCATCGCGAAGAACTTACACGAACCATGATCCCATTTGGTCCAGCTGTTCAAGCGAACGATCCAGATCCTTCATGGAAAATAAACCTTGTCCGTTCGTGCGCCCTGAATTGATCTGATGAAGCATATGTTTCTTTGTCCAAGTCTGGATATTCGTTCAAAAAGATGTCATGACACTGTGTAACCATTGCGCTTTGACAATCTAACTTCTTTTGTGGGTCCATGACCCAGCGATTTGGTGTGCGTGGTGGCAGTACTTCAGTTGGCCAACCTGCGTTTATTTTGGTAACCATGCCAAGGGTTGCAGTGGGAGGTGCGCCTATTTCTCTCCATCTTTCAAGGGTCAGTATCTCTCAAGTTGCAGATAGTCTTAAAAGTTACCTGAATAGGGTTCCGTCGCTGCTACACCACTTCATAAGCCCTCGCCACTCATCTGCTCCCAAAGCGAATCCGTTGGCTGTGATATAATTCAACAATATGTGCTCTGGAATTTCAAAGTCATCCGGGACGTCTGCTGTGTCAAATATAGGCTGGATATAGGTGTGAATGGTATTCCGTCCGGCAATGAACTTCGGGACAACTGTTTTGGGCCCATTCGGGTGCTTGTAGGGCCATAGATAGCACTGTGAGTTTGAGGTGGGGATCGATCAGTGTAAACTTACCATTTGACATAGTTATCCCAGAATTCCATATTATGCATGTTAGAAATGAAGCTTAAACCGTATGGAAAAATCCTCTGGATAGAATAGTCTCTTGGTCTGCCGTAAAGAATTGGCTGATATGGCCTCATACTAGCAGTACTAAAAGCATTGATCCTCCTTGTTCACTTCTAAATTTAGTGGTTCCAAATTCGAATGTAGAGAGAGCAAGCTCGCCAAAATCTGCCGGCGTCAGAAAGATTTGCAGTACCTGTGAACATATTGATTTTGCAAGAGACCCCTCCAAGCACCTAGAAATGTAATCAGCCTTGGGGAATTTTGGCATACAAATTTCAGAGAGCCAACTAACAGCATTCTCCATAGAGAACCCCAGCTCAGAGAATACCTCGTCTTCAAAATAAGGTTCGTACAGTGGAAGATTTCCTTGGCGACCTCTGGATTGAGCTCTGGCTGGAACCCGACGGCGTTACGAGCATATAGGCAAGTATGCTAACACATACCTCATTATGGACAGACTAAACTTACGGAGAATTCATGAACCAGAGTCATTGCAATGGTGGTGTTGCACATTACCCTTTCCACTGGAGTAATTCTAGGTTTCAGAAGTGGCTCAACCACTTCTAGAGCTAGCCAACATTTTGTTTTTGTCCATCAACAGTTGCTCGACTAGTCAGTCCTTCTATACCGCAGTTGTTCTTAAGAGAGAAACTCATATTGCCATATCCACTGTTGATTCCGAACATAATGTTTCCGCCGAGACGGTAAAAGTGTCCTGGACGTTTTGGATTCCCATTGCACTGTTTGCAAATGTCGGCGAGCGCCGTCGGAACATGTACAAGGGGAGGCTATTGATTTGCTGGGATGCAGCATATTCGCTGCGTGAGATCTTTGTCTGAGGGACTGCTAGCAAAGCATCCCACCATTGACTTGTTGGTAAAAACGACCCCAGAGCTTAATTGACGGGATTCTCACCATTGCCATGCGGAGGCGTTCAAAAGTATCAGACTTGCTATTCTGAGAGCCGGTAATATTGTATCCCAAACAAGGAATTATCTACCTGTTCATAGTTACGCATGGACCAAAGCAGCATGAAAGCACGTACAGTCCAGAATCCTTCTCCCCCAAGACCAAGTGGATGAGGTGCATGATGTTTGGGCAGGGGAAATTGCCACCTAGGTTCCTGCGATACCGGATGTAGAGGAACATGCTCTAAACGGTCCGCGACTGTATCGTTATTCAGGAACGCTAATGATTACAGATCGTGTAGCTCTGCCGTTGTAAATCCTTTTGAGGTCGTGAAATCGGTATTAATAAATCCGAGCTCGGAAACCGTGATTTACATACCATGGAACCGGGTGCGCTGATATTTCTCCAAGTATCTTGCTGCTTGAAGTTCTGTATTATTTGAAATACCCTCAAAGTCAACTGGGGTAAGGCCAGATTTGTAGGGTTGGGTATTTGCTATGGCTGCGTGATCAAGTCTCCCAACGGTCCCATGTGGGTGAGAATAAGTCTGCGAAAGTGCAGTTTTCGGTGGGTAAGAAAGTGCCATAACAGTAGCCTAAATCTTGACGCATCAACTTAATTGAATTCGTAGAAGGGCGTAGCGACTTTCGGGAAGACCAAATGGTAGGGAGGATAGCATGATCCTAGTGAATCAAAACCCAACCGCATGCAACTCCTCTGGCGCAGTTTTACGTACTTCAAAGCCCTCTGTGATTGAACAAAATTGTACAGAGCGGATGACTTGTACAAACAAACGCCTCGTCCACTGCAACGTGCGGAATGTGACCAGCCATGGAAAGAATCCGGATGACATTTGCGCCATCGAGCGGCAAGGAAGTCACAAATTGCATAAAAATGCGCCAGCATAATTAACAGATCAAAATCGGAAACTATTCAATCTCACTTTGCGGTTCAGCACCCACCAAACACGCCGTGGCGTTATATTTGTTCTGCTGCCCCTCAATACAAGCAATAGTTCGCAAGCAAGGGTTAGCGAGGGCGGCAAAGGGGGTGGCTGAAATCACGAGATCGGGACTTTCTGAGCTGGGCCTCAGCTATAAAGGTTCGAGAGATTTCCTTGCGGATATTTCAAAAGACGTTATCTGAATAATCCACTAACAGCCATTACTCGATACCTTATTTTAATTCCTCAAGCTACCACACACTCGCCTCCAGACCCAAATCTTCAATCTCAAAATGTTCGCTAAATCCATCTCCACTGTCCTTACGGTCGCCGCACTTTTCGGAGCTGCTATCGCTTCCCCCATTCCTGGATCTGGAAGCAATGCTGTGTATGTACCAGCCAAATCTCTCACTAAGAGACAAACTAATCTCCCGCTGATAGCCTCCTGCTGACCATCTACCCTCAAACCAACTATGTCGGGACACCATACACGCTCGACGGTGACTTGAGCAAGTGCCACGACCTTCCATCCACTGTCCAGCAGAATGCTAAGTCTCTTGTGTAAGTCCCACTGCTTTTCATTATTTCTTCGCTCTCACTCAATATCAACGCTTTCATATGTCTATGGTCTTGAAAGAAGCAAACCACTAACTTGATATTGCAGTCTCGGCGCTGGCATTAGCACCTGTACCCTCTACTCCACCCGCGGTTGCCAGGACCCAACTAAGGGGTATACCATCGACCGCAACATCGACACTGAGCACATGAGCAACGTGCTTTCGGTCATCTGCCAGCCGACTGCCACGTCTGACTAAATATGCTGAAGAAAACATGAGGTCAAAGGTCGTGGGAGGATGAGTGTAGAGCTCGGGAGTTCAATGGTCTACTTTAATGGGATGGGAGGGAGGAGGTTTTTGGTAAGCGATGTTGTTGATGTATTAATAGGAGTGGCTTGTGAATGAAGACTCGGAAGTAGTGTTGAGTCCTTGGTGGAGATTGTGAGAGGTTTCTTTTTCCCGAAGATTGTCAACTGAATTTTTGTGAATGCCGACCCGGAAGTTAGATCAAGGTAATGACATACTGCTCGTTTCCAAATTCATCAACTCCGTCAAATTCCCCGAAGTCTGTTGCTAGGCCGTCAATAGTGGGTGTCCCAGCGGTTGGTGTAAACGGTGGTTCAGTCGCTCCTAGCCCTAAAACTGGCAAGGGATACAGTCCAATGAAGTGACCAGCACGGCAGAAGTAGCAGGATCGATTCTCGCATGCCTGTAAGACCAGCCCCTGTACATCACCGTACTCTCCCAACATACTCTCAAAGACCACAAGGCAGTAGTATATAGTCTCGTTCCAATCACGCGTGTCTAGTTCGTAACTCCGGTAGATGCCGTCGAACTCAGCCCAACGTTGTCCTACTAGGTATGTTCCCTGACATCCACCTGAAGATGGGTAACGGAAACATGTCACCTTGCGGCCTCTTATCCTCAATTGGCCCTCTTTCACTTGACCAAATGGTCCCTCTGCAAGTGGAATAATGAAAACGTCGAGTATACTTATACAGAGGTTCCACGCTCTGTGGTCAGCGCTCAATGAGATTTCGCCTGTCATCGAAGCCCACGACCACGTTGTTGCCATCTGAGATTCATTTAGTTGTCTAGATTCTACTCCTTGTATCCAGCACAGCTGCCATTCTAGACCTTGTCTCCATAACCCAGCGCCGTACTCATAGCCGAATCGATCACTTAATAGTTTGGCAACACCAGAAATTGCTATTAGCTTGTCTCCTGGAAAAGTGAGCTCTCTTTGCGAATATGCATAAACAATGCGGGCCCATTTTATCCAGAGACCTGTCTCTTGGAGTTTTTGGATCCAATAAATGAATTCACTGGGCCTGTGAGGATTAAACTTGGCATGAAGGTCACGGTGCCATTCATAATCGTGGTGCACCATGCGGCGCTCCAATGAATCAACGTGGGCTGAAGACCGCCTGGAGAGGCCTCACACGCATGGCTTTGTTTGCATTGCCAGAGTAGCGGCATCTTGCCAAAACTGAGGGTACGTGGAGCTAGATATTGCTCTTGGAAAGCTCAGCCTCTCTGAGCCAAAGGACCCCAGCTGATGCAGCGGTCAAAGACGCGAGAATCTATACACTCGTAAGTGTCGGGACCCTCTATTACATGCACTCGTCAAAAGCGAGTCGTGGCGCACCAAGATCTTTGTCGATATATAGGCGGAGGCTTATAATGTAAGGCACTAGGGTCACAAACAGGGTCCCTGGCAAAGGCAACACAAGAGGAGTGATGATACAGTGGTCTTTAGTATTGGTACGTCTAAAAAGAGAAGAGGAAAGAAGGAGGGGAGCCTCTAAGAGATCCAGCTACAGGGCGGGCGCGCTAGGCAGGTGAGGTCACATGACCGCCACGACAAGGCTGAACTTCTTGATTAGAGGCACCGGCCGCTCGAAAAATAGACCTTTTCTCCCGTCCTCAGCCCCCGCGGCAGTAATATTCAGGGCTGACCATCCATACACCGTGGTTATCAATGCCGATTCTTTCCTGCAATCCTCAGCATCATCCTGGATGATATAGACTCGATCGATACTGAAAGAGAAATCGCAGGTCGCACCCCCGGCAGATCCTCGGGTTCGTCAAGACTCATTCTTTCTTATGCATGATGAACCGTGAGGCGCTTCCCCGCTAACGTATCTAAGCCTAGTGTACATTCAGTACGGGAATTTTGCGATAAGCTATCCGTTGCGCTGCGGCCAGGGACGAATTGGCCCGTGCACGCCGATTCTCGCTTAATTCTGACCAATTAGAGACTTTATTTCCTCCTAAAAAGCATCAATTCTTACTACTCCTTATGAAATATATCAAAACAACCCCGATTCTTACACAAGTGAACGTCGCACTACTTACACCCATAGAAACTATCATGCCTTGAGCTTTCTCTACCTTGATTTGCTGCAATTTGAGCGAGTGCAACTCGTTTTTTAGGCCGGTCGCTGAATCTCAGTCCCTTATAGCATACACACTTTCCTACTTTCCTAAGCTTCACTTGCTTATGTGATCTTATAGGCACCTGATCCGCTCTCTGGCTGATACACGATATTCTCCTCTTACGGCAGATCTCACCATCCTTCCCTTTAGCCATAAGAGCAGTGACTAATTGCCTCCTAAAGTCCTGCTGACTACGGAAGTTGACTTCCCTAGGTTCTAGCACATTATTACATAAAGCAAGTAAATAGCAATTGACTAGAACCGTACGTAATAGCCAGTGCTTAAGTGCTTAATGCCCCCCTCGCTCTATATGCCGTAAACTAGGGTTCTGGGCTGTCAAGTGATCAAACTCATCAACTGCTCCCATATTATGATTATATCCGTCCGCAACTGCAGGAATTGAGAGCACCTTAGTAGCGTGCTT